>JAHUZM010000190.1:0-66068 GCA_019925275.1 Mytilus edulis
GAGAGAAAGCACGTCCACTTTTCCCTATAGGTGATGGTTCGTCTACTGTACAAAGAATCTGACTAGAAAAAACCCACATAATGTCTGACTTCGTTGGATGCTTGAAACTATATGCTCCCCGAAGTTTGGTTTTTGTTAAGAAGGATATGTTGTAATCTCCTTCATCAATGTCAATATCAATGACTTGCCCAATATACCAGTCTTTTTGATATACTGCTGCAATCCAGTCACCATTGTGGTATTGTACATTTGTTGGTTCTGTTTGGACATTTTGTTCAACTGCCGCTGGTGCTGACACAGACTTGATTTCATGTTGTTGCCAACCTCCGCAAACACTATTTGGGCACAACTTGCCATCTACAAAGCATTCCTCGCAAAAGCAGGACTTTTCCCTTGTAATTATAGTAGATTCATTATGTCCAAAAACTGCATGCAACAACATTGTTCCTTTAATAGGTTTTAGTTCAGTAGCTTTAATGTCTATATCAGCTTGAGCAATTGAATCCTTCCCAACCCACATATAATTGATTGATGATTCAGACTGTGAAGCCCATGCAAAAAAGGACTTGGCATCTTGAATGACATGTTTGTCCCTTTTAACTGCATTGTCCGCCATTCGTTTTGCCACGGCACCTACACCATCACAAGGACCCTTACCGTGACCTGCTTCGAAGTACTGCCAGCTAGCAGGAACGTTGAACAGTGATGCATGTTCAGCTACTACATTAAAGATATATCTGTTTCGGTATTGGGATGCCGGGCTGTCAGATATATAGTGTACACATGACATATTAGGAACAAGCTCATGTAGTTTAGGAAGCAATGACCGTAGAAAGGCTAACACTGCTGCTGCTGTATGGGATAGTTCATCTGAAATCATAGCAAATGATTTGTGTTCTATTTTGCCGTTTTCAATATTTCGAAAGTAGACAACAATAGGATGTATAGTGACCATGGTTTTGTTCAAGTATGCTGATTGTACTTCGTCGTATGTGGTACAGGTGTAGTTTTCAGCAAAATCAAGTTGCGCTAATACATGGCCATTTGGCAAATTTTCCTTCAATTTGCGTATCTCATCGTATTGATTAGTAACCATGTCAACGTGTTGCCTAAAGATATCAGCACACTTGACTAATTCTTTCTTGAACTCATTAGCTTCAAGCTCAACATTTACCAATCCTATCTTTTTTCGTCCGTCACCAATATCAATTCTCTGCCATTTACTAAACCCTATTTTCTCTTTGTCCAGATCATCAACTATCCTTAGAAGATCTTCATTTGAATTTCTGTAATAAAACTTGTCTAGTGCTCTGTCACTTTTACCAAGAGTTTCATTCAGTCCTTTGCTTGTCATCAGGGCCATATTTTGATGCTTTATGCATAAGCACGATCTTTTTGTAGTGAACGAAACTGGCATAATATTACTTGGACGACATCTGTAGAAGGTAGCTCTACTGACCTTGAATGTCTGGTTTTCCAAACGGAACTTATCATATAAATTGTCTATATAATCATTAAGTATTCGTTTTGGCTTTTGTTGGTCATTAACTTTTTTGACGTCCTTCTTATTCGGCATGGTGGTACTATTATCACTGCGTTCTAAAAATTCGATGATTGCGATCTGATATTTTCCTTGCTCTTTTAGTGATCTTTTACGTTGATAGTTTTCTTTTATCTTCAGTTTGGCCATTCCTGCTAAAGTATTCCTGGTCAGTCCTGTTTCTTGAGCTGTGCTACTTAACATTCTATATTTTTTCAGGTAACAGACACTGCTAACTGAATAAATTGAACTTTTGGGCTTTGCTTTGAACTTGTACATTTTGTTAGTTTCTTTTAATTCATTTGTCATTGTATGATACAATACTAGTTTTCTTCTAACTTTATTAGCACTGGTCTTCTTTGAGATTAATTCCTGGATATCTTTGTTAGCCTTGCTTCTTGGGGAATCTGTGTCTCTTAGTTTCCTGTTTATCCTCTGCTGCTTTCTAGTAAGTGCTTGAAATTTTCTTTTCAGTTTCAAATTTTCTTCTTCTAAACGCTGTAATGCATTAGTCTTTTCCAACAAAATTTTCTTTCTCCTAGATTTACTGCCATTTGCCTTAGCTGGAAAACTTAGTTTAAGCACCAATACTTCCTGATTTGAATTTGCTTTCCTTTTTCTACTTTCCCTATTACTGGTCAGTTTTTGTTTATTTCTTTTCTTTCTTTCAGACATACTTAGTTCTTTTGATGGAATGTATGCTTTTCGTTTACGTGTTCTTTCCCTCTGCAGGTATTCTTTTTCATTTTTTGCCTTTTGTCTTTCTCTGAACAGTTTTTGTCTTTCAGCATTAGTTAGTGCCATTTAAGCTGAAAAATAAATATATCAATAAGAAGGTGTGTATGAGTGCAAATGAAACAAATCTCTATCCAAGACACAATCTCATTAAAGTAGACAACTATAGTCTAGATAGGTTTTACACCATTGTATGGCATGCCGAAAAACCACTGTAAAATGATAATTATTGCTTGAAAATGCCTGTAGCCAGTCAGGAATACTAGGATAGTCTCTTATATTTATATGATTTCGTAGATAAGCGAGTTCTTGTATTTGTCGTTTATGGATATTTTGTTTGCTTTTTGCATGCTTGTTCAGAGATTCTGTTGTCGTATGTTAGTTTCAAGTACATTTTAGAAATATTCAAGGCTCCGTGTTGTAAACTGTAGCTTGACCTATAATAGTTTACTTTTATAAAGTGTGACTTGAATGGAGAGTTGTTTTATTGGCACTCATACCACATCGTCCTATATGTATATCTATATAAGTGTAGTTTTGGATATTTAGTGTAATACTAATAATAAAATATGCCTAAACTTGTTATATTCATTAATAAATAGTTGTAGTTCATATTTTGCATCATTATTGTCAATAAAATTATGTTACGGAGGAATTGTGATTCCTCCGTAACATTGTAGGCGCTTTTTTATTTGTATTTTTTTCCTTCTGCACCCAAAAGTTGTTGATGTACGTTTTGGTAGTTGTTTATACAGTATTGTTATTATGTTTTTAGGGTAAAAAATCTTTTAAAATACAAATATACTCTCTTTAAAATTACCTCTCTATGAAATGATATATTTACCTTCACAGAATTTCCAAAAAAAAATCCTTTTTCTTCAAATTCAATCGTTTTATGTGGTCAAACACTTCTTTCCTTCAAACATCCCGCTTGTGAAACTTTTAAAACCACGTGATACATGATTAACCGGTGTATTGATGAAAATGTGCCCTGTATAAAATTGTCCCGTTACGGAAGAATCGTTTCGGAGGAATTTCCAAGCAGTTTTTTTGTTTTTTTATCAAGAGTGCTGCTTAACCAAGTTACATCAAAGCTTGATTTATGGTCGAAATAGTATGATTGGAAATTCCCAGATATAGCTTGTTTTAATGGACAGATTGAGATAGTAATTCAAAATTCAACACTATTAAACCCTTAAACAAACATTAAAACCTCTGAACCTGTAAGTTGCTCATTTTGAAATATACTCAAATCACCGTTATGGAAGAATCATGAAACTGACGACACATCTAAATTGTTGATAAACATTTTTTTGTGGTGTTTTGATATTATTTTTACTTTCGTATTCAATAGTTCATGTAAGGATCATTTGGATTTAATCAAGAAAGAGCATGAAATTGGTGCACAGGACAGTTTTTTTCGGTTGCATATTCCTTATTCGAAATTGGCGACATTGCTTTTTTACGATTTTATAGAATTTAAGGTCGATATTTTTACGTTAATTGAAGTTTATTATAGTTGATATGTTTTTAAAAGTGAATTTACATATCATGAGATTTATTTTAGACCAAGAGGCTCATCAAAAAGTATTATCTTTTCAACAGTGGACCCATTCAAACTCATAAACCATGTTTGCACGACTTATATGAGATTGGGCGTTTAATAGACTGTGGCTCTCTAAATGATTAAGCAAGTTAACAAATATTAATCTCAGAACTAATTTTACAAGAGCAAGATCAATAGAAAAGCTCTATAAGTAAATGATAAGTTGCAAATTTATCAAAATCTGTGAATATCTTCAACAAATTAAAGCACAATAAAGTAAATAGATATTATGACATGTAAAACAATCATTTTTATCAATAATTTATATCAACAGTAATATTTAAATGTTAATTTCACAACTGTCCATTTTCAAGGGAAGTAATGTTGTTTTAAAAACTGGCTCTCCGCCACAAAACGTTGGATTGTTGGATCGCGCGCTTGCCGTCCAACCAAATATTTGAATACTTAAATAAATTACAAAAATCACAATAATATACAATTTTAGTAACCTTTATATAATAAACAAAGTTTGCATGGTACTAAACAAATTTCTATGGTAACTAAAAATACAACAATATATACAGCGCCACCGGAAGTCACAATACGTAAACAACATTGCAAAAAGTTATGTGTGTCACCGGCGGACCAAAATGTTAAATATCAAGGAAAGTGAGCATTAACATCTGCAAAACATTGAAGACGTTGACTACAAATACTAAAAGGAATTACAAGGAGTATGTGAAAACAGTTGCCAACACGTAAAAATAGTGTTTTTATTGAACAATCGTCCAAAGTGACACATGGGTTCTACTGCGCATGTCAATACATTTCATTCATAAAATTCAAGCACAGGTGCGTGGAATTTACTACGATTTACTACGATCTACTACAATTGGATCTTCACAAAAATACAAGACATACAGTTGGATTATTCAGTGGATTATTACTATGAACTGGTAAATTATTACATGAACTTCAACTGATTTATCAAATATATGCAAATGACAGTAATTCAATATTTCTAGAAGAATCATTATATTGTAATTATTCTTACTATACTTATTAAACTAATTAAAACTTATTTGCTTCAATTATCATATGTTCCAGACTACAAGTATTACAAGTAGTATAATACAAGTTATTTCACACAGTTACTGTTTCCTACATCATAACTTACATAAAAAATACAGAATATTAGACAGTATGCTTTATTAATACCAATTTAAAACATACATCAAATATATCTTACATGTCTATCCAGCACGTCATAATGAAATACATGAAAATACATGTACCCTAGTCGTCGTACTCTACATTTTGTACCAATTCAAATATTTCGTTTCTATATATATGTGGGATTTTGCTTCTGTTGAGCAATCCTGTTGATCTTTTGGATCCCAATTAATGTTGATATGTTTCCATCAGTTTCAGTTTACATCTGTGCTTATATATCACATTGTCGTCTGTTATGTGAGGGTCGATAGTCGACATTTATGTCAGGGTAATGACGTCAATTAAATTATTGTAAACAAAAATTAATAAAGAAAAACTGCCGTTCTTTTGTTTTTGTAATACAATTAAGCTATAAAGTAATTATTGCGATTTAGCAAAGTAATATATATCAGCTTTCAGTTACTAGATTAATTGATCAAAAGAAATAAAACAGACTGTAAACAGACATATATCAAAGTGTTATTCTCCCAGATTCGGCAGGGGTATGAAAATGTCACAGATGTATTGGCAACCTTTTCGACTAGCAGTGGTTATAGCAAAGGAATGTTATCCTGTGTATAAATACTTTATATTACCGATTGTTATTTTTGCTTTATTGACAAGCTTATTGTTTTTGATAATTCGATGTAAAGGTGAAAGAAATCTTCATATCGGAGACACATTCATGTTTATCACTACAATAATGGATTTAGTTTAATTTGTTGTTTTTTTTTTCGGTACCAATTTTAATAAAACTGTTCTTTATAGATGACAGTAATGAATATCTGGACCACGTGTCCTGTCTGATGCTTCATTCATTTCTAGCTGCTCATGATTATGTCATAACCTTTAAGTCACTTTCCCTTTCTATCATGGCGTTCCATAGGTTTATCCTTGTATCATTCCCATTGATAGCCAAAAAGATGCTTCGAAAACGAGTATGGATGCCTCTTCTAGCATTAATATTCACGATGGTCATCAGCGTTTTGACAGTTAATGTGCTTGATTTAAAGATGGATTTAATATCTGTAAACTCGTATATAGACGGTAAAAAAGTTGTTCAGGGATGTGTTCCAAAAATATGGATACAACTGCCCATTATCTAAGAAGTGGCTGACCATTGTTGCTCGACCAGTTATGACATTGTTTTTGTATGTTTCAATGTGTGTCATGGACGTATGTTTGATCGTCAAAATGCTACTCATGATTCGTTGGAGGAAACAGAATAGTTCGAACTCAATCGACACAACTAGGAATATTCGTTTCCTGCGATATGTATTCATCATGACGTGTATATATACAATGTTAAACCTACCATTGGCAGTTATATCTATCTACCTCCCAGTTCCTGAAGTTAAAGAAAGTACTTCTGAAGACATTGAAAGTTATTACTATGTTAGTTCAATCGGCTATGTTGTACAACATTCAATAAACTTTTTGTATCCAACAGTTATTCTTTTGTACAATCTGAGTATCAACTCATTTATCAAGATGCTTGATTGACAACATATTTGTTACGTTCGGAGGACGTGTTTTTCAACAGACTGTCGGCATTCCAATGAGAACAAACTGTGCCCCTCTACTTGCCGACTTGTTTCTTTATTATTATGAGACTGACTTCATGCAGGAACTTCTTAGGAAGAAGGATAAGAAGTTAGCAATATCCTTTAACTCTACTTTTCGCTATATAGATGATGTTCTTTCACTAAATAATTCAAAATGTGGTGACTATGTGGAACGCATATATGCAATCGAGCTAGAGATAAAGGATACAACAGATATAGTTAAGTCGGCTTCATATCTTGACTTACATCTAGAAATTGACAATGAGGGTCGGTTGAAAACAAAACTTTACGACAAAAGAGATGATTTCAGCTTTCCAATTGTGAACTTTCCATTTCTAAGTAGCAACATTCCAGCACAATCTAATTAAAATATTGATCTCTGATTACGTTATAAATACTACATATGAGATCTAACAACTATCAATATGTAGTTTCACTTCTGACGATTTCACACGTGACTTTTTAAACCAATTAGAATCAACCTTAACAAATCTTTGCAGTCCATTCGATACATAAATGTATAATATGGCTTATCTCTATCATGAGGATATGTCCTGAGAACATCGAAAGATAAAGCCCGACAGTTTGTTACTCGCTTCAAAAACAAAGTCGATAAATAAAGAAGTTTTGTAGACATTGACATCGAATTAACATTACAAAATAACATTCAATTGAGATGTTTCTCTAAGTAGGAAGCTTAAACAAACATGAATAATCTTAATTTGTTCCGCTCAGTCCCCCCCTTTTTTCGATAAAACGAACCGTGGCCAACTTTCAATCGCAGGGTTTTGTTACAATTTACCGAGTTTACGAACCCCGAAAAAAAAACATGGTTCCATACTACAAATGAAAGGCAGGCATTGAGTTTGGAGGAAATTATTCCAAGGGGGTGGCGTTTTTTTCTCTCAAATTTCTTTAAGGGGTTTATATTTGTTTTTTTCGCAAGAACTATGACAACATTTGTTTGAATCCAAAGTCAGAGAGTATCAACTGTTCAGGGTTTGCTCAGTGAGGCATTTAATTATAGTATAGAATTAAGATGTGCAGTTCAATTGATGCATATGTTTTGTGGTGGAGATTGGAGTTTCTTAAGGGCAAATTATTGTCGCAGGAAAAATGGGACACCAATATCGCAGACTAGGGTGAAGATTAAGACACCATAAACCACAAAGACTTTAGGCGTGGTAATAAGTGTGGGCCATTTTCTGCATTAACCGAGTTGTCCAATTTTAAGATACCCTATTATATTAATCTGAAAGTATAAAAATTGTAAACTAAGTTTACAATTGTGTTCCAATAAATATGAACAATATATTTGACTGAAATATTTGCATGCTACAGAGCTCTATTCTGTCATTAACTTGCATACCAAAATGCGGCTTTCAAGCCATACTGAATTCTATATATTTGAAAAACCTAAAGTAACTTTACTTTAATTGAAACATTTTAAACAAGGCTAAAAGAATATATAAAGTTACAAGTACCTGAAGCGGTGACTTTCGTCTTCCACCTTCCTGAGTGTAATATTGACCAGTGACTATCTCGAAAAGTGCTTATATTAGTGTACATGTATATATATGGTTAATTTTGACGCGCTTTGAGTTCATGCACAACTCATGCCATTTGAATATATATAAATAAAATTTAAATAATAATAAAGAATTGCTTTAATTTTCTATTGTACTATTAGATTTAAATATTCAGTATGTAAAACCAAACATAGCGTACAAAGCAATAAATTATTTCAAAATATGCAGCGCAAAACTATTTGTCATCAACCGTCAAGAAGCATGAATATGAATGTGAAACATATAACACTGATAACACAAATAACACAATATGTTCAATAATGAAACAAAATTGATACATATATCCGGTGACACACACCCCTACCTGCAAAAAGTTCCGTCTCGAAACCAATATATCAAACCTATGACACTTTTGAAATTTGGACAACCTAGATGTGCATGCGGTAAACGCCTCTATACCATATATATAGCAATGACCAAAATTCAGGACACTTAATAGGATTCAAACAAATAACAACAACAAAAAATATTAAAAAGTCAAATAAAATAAACAAAAATTTCCCTCATTACTATGAATTGTTGTTGACAAACGATCAATCCAAATTCTTGCAAATCAAATGTAGGATGTACCTTATCCACTAATCTGTTGCACAAATATCTAAATTTCCCACTCTTACATATAAATTTATATCATTTAAATAATAATAAAGAATTAGGTCCGATCCATATATGCATACTTTTTCAAAATATGCATATGGTCTGAATGTACACTTACGGTCTGCCAGATTATAAGACGTTGGTCAAGTTTATTCGATACATATATAGATATAGGAAGATGTGGTGTTAGTGCCAATGAGACAACTCTCCATCCAAATAACAATTTAAAACCAGACACAAGTTGGTTCCTTTTTCCTTTTTCCTTTTTCGATATTCAAATTTTGAAAAATATTACAAGTCCAAACTAAAAATTTGTTTTCCTTCAAAAATTTTTTTCCTCAGAATTTTTTTTTCCTCAAATTTTTTTTTTCCTCAAATTTTTTTTTTCCTCAAATTTTTTTTTCCTCAAAATTTTTTTTTCCTCAAAATTATTTTTCCTCAAATTTTTTTTTCTCAAATTTTTTTTCCTCAAAATTTTTTTTCCTCAAATTCTTTTTACCTCAAAAAGTTTTTCAAATTTTTTTTTCGTTTCCTTATTCGGTTTCTTTTTCCTTATTCGGTTTTCATTTCCTTATACAGTTTCTATTTCCTTATTCGATTTCCATTTCCTTATTCAATTTTCATTTCCTTATTTGGTTTCTTTTTCCTTTTTCAATGTTTATTTCCTTTTTCAGTTTCTATTTCCTTATTCGGTTTCTATTTCCTAATTGGATTTTCATTTCCTTATTCGATTTCCATTTCCTAATTCGATTGCCATTTCCTTATTCGGTTTCTATTTCCTTATTGGGTTTCTATTTCCTTATTGGGTTTCTATTTCCTTATTGTATTTTCGTTTCCTTATTCGATTTCCATTTCCTTATTCGATTTCCATTTCCTAATTCGGTTTCTTTTTCCTTTTTCAATCTTCATTTCCTTTTTCGGTTTCGATTTCCTTATTCGGTTTCTATTTCCTTATTCAGTTTCCATTTCCTTATTGGATTTTCATTTCCTTATTGGATTTTCATTTCCTTATTCGGTTTCCATTTCCTTTTTCGATATTCAAATTTTGAAAAATATTACAAGTCCAAACTGAATTTTTTTTTTCCTTCAAAATTTTTTTCCTCAAATTTTTTTTTTCCTCAAAATTTTTTTTCCTCAAAATTTTTTTTTCCTCAAAATTTTTTTTCCTCAAAATTTTTTTTTTCCTCAAATTTTTTTTTTCCTCAAAAAGTTTTTCAAATTTTTTTTTTCGTTTCCTTATTCGGTTTCTCTTTTCTTATTCGATTTTCATTTCCTTATACAGTTTCTATTTCCTTATTCGATTTCGATTTCCTTATTCGATTTTCATTTCCTTATTCGGTTTCTTTTTCCTTTTTCGGTTTCTATTTCCTTATTCGGTTTCTATTTCCTTATTGGATTTTCATTTCCTTTTCGATTTCCATTTCCTTATTCAATTTCCATTTCCTTATTCGGTTTCTTTTTCCTTTTTCAATGTTCATTTCCTTTTTTGGTTTCTATTTCCTTATTGGGTTTCTGTTTTCTTATTGGTTTCTATTTCCTAATTGGGTTTCTATTTCCTTATTGGATTTTCGTTTCCTTATTCGATTTCCATTTCCTTATTCGATTTCCATTTCCTAATTCGATTTCTTTTTCCTTTTTCAATATTCATTTCCTTTTTCGGTTTCTATTTCCTTATTCGGTTTCTATTTCCTTATTCAGTTTCCATTTCCTTATTGGATTTTCATTTCCTTATTGGATTTTCATTTCCTTATTCGGTTTCTTTTTCCTTATTCGGTTTCTATTTCCTTATTCAGTTTCCATTTCCTTATTGGATTTTCATTTCCTTATTGGACTTTCATGTCCTTATTCGATTTCCTTTTTCGATATTCAAATTTTGAAAAATATTACAAGTCCAAACTGAATTTTTTTTTTCCTTCAAAATTTTTTTCCTCAAATTTTTTTTTCCTCAAAATTTTTTTTTCCTCAAAATTTTTTTTCCTCAAAATTTTTTTTTCCACAAAATTTTTTTTCCTCAAAATTTTTTTTTTCCTCAAATTTTTTTTTCCTCAAAAAGTTTTTCAAATTTTTTTTTTCGTTTCCTTATTCGGTTTCTCTTTTCTTATTCGATTTTCATTTCCTTATACAGTTTCTATTTCCTTCTTCGATTTCCATTTCCTTATTCGATTTTCATTTCCTTATTCGTTTCTTTTTCCTTTTTCAATGTTCATTTCCTTTTTCGGTTTCTATTTCCTTATTCGTTTCTATTTCCTTATTTCCTTATTCGGTTTCTATTTCCTATTGGATTTTCATTCCTTATTCGATTTCCATTTCCTTATTCAATTTCCATTTCCTTATTCGTTACTTTTCCTTTTTCAATGTTCATTTCCTTTTTGGTTTCTATTTCCTTATTGGTTTCTGTTTTCTTATTGGGTTTCTATTTCCTAATTGGGTTTCTATATCCTTATTGGATTTTCGTTTCCTTATTCGATTTCCTTTTCCTTATTCGATTTCCATTTCCTAATTCGGTTTCTTTTCCTTTTTCAATATTCATTTCCTTTTTCGGTTTCTATTTCCTTATTCGGTTTCTATTTCCTTATTCAGTTTCCATTCCTTATTGGATTTTCATTTCCTTATTTGATTTTCATTTCCTTATTCGGTTTCTTTTCCTTATTCGGTTTCTATTTCCTTATTCAGTTTCCATTTCCTTATTGGATTTTCATTTCCTTATTGGACTTTCATTTCCTTATTCGATTTCCTTTTTCGATATTCAAATTTTGAAAAATATTACAAGTCCAAACTGATTTTTTTTTTTCCTTCAAAATTTTTTTCCTCAAATTTTTTTTTTCTCAAAATTTTTTTTTCCTCAAAAATTTTTTTCCTCAAAATTTTTTTTTTTCCTCAAAAAGTTTTTCAAATTTTTTTTTTCGTTTCCTTATTCGGTTTCTCTTTCCTTATTCGATTTTCATTTCCTTATACAGTTTCTATTTCCTTATTCGATTTCCATTTCCTTATTTGATTTTCATTTCCTTATTCGGTTTCTTTTTCCTTTTTCAATGTTCATTTCCTTTTTCGGTTTCTATTTCCTAATTGGGTTTCTATTTCCTTATTGGGTTTCTATTTCCTTATCGGGTTTCTATTTCCTTATTGGATTTTCGTTTCCTTATTCGATTTCCATTTCCTTATTCGATTTCCATTTCCTAATTCGGTTTCTTTTTCCTTTTTCAATATTCATTTCCTTTTTCGGTTTCTATTTCCTTATTCGGTTTCTATTTCCTTATTCAGTTTCTATTTCCTTATTGGATTTTCATTTCCTTATTCGGTTTCTTTTTTCTTATTCGGTTTCTATTTCCTTATTCAGTTTCTATTTCCTTATTGGATTTTCATTTCCTTATTCGGTTTCTTTTTTCTTATTCGGTTTCTATTTCCTTATTCAGTTTCCATTTCCTTATTTGATTTTCATTTCCTTATTGGATTTTCATTTCCTTATTCGGTTTCCATTTCCTTTTTCGATATTCAAATTTTAAAAAATATTACAAGTCCAAACTGAATTTTTTTTTTCCTTCAAAATTTTTTTCCTCAAATTTTTTTTTTCCTCAAAAAGTTTTTCAATTTTTTTTTTTCGTTTCCTTATTCGGTTTCTTTTTCCATATTCGATTTTCATTTCCTTATTCGGTGTCTATTTCCTTATTCGATTTCCATTTCCTGATTCGATTTTCATTTCCTTATTCGGTTTCTTTTTCCTTTTTCAATATTCATTTCCTTTTTCGGTTTCTATTTCCTTATTCGGTTTCTATTTCCTTATTGGATTTTCATTTGCTTATTCGATTTCCATTTCCTTATTCGATTTCTGTTTCCTTATTCGGTTTCTATTTCCATATTCGGTTTCTATTTCCTTAGGTAGCACTCCACAGTTAAAAAATAAAATTAAAAATGAGCCACAAAATGTTTTATCATCTCCTATTCCTGGATTTCTAATACATTAACGTAACTGTTTGTGTTGTACATGTGCATATGTATGTAATCAGTATCTTCCATAGATTTGATTTTCAAAAGTGAAAAGGGTGAAAATTAATTCCTTTTATGTGTATCCATGGCAACATTCTGCATTTATTTCCCATAAAATATTGCAAAAAGGGGGTGAACATGTCACATTTCACCCAAAAATTTGGATCAAACTAGAATTTCAATGCCTTTGAGTGATACCTTTTTAGAAACTGTTTCCCTAAATCTTCCTAATGATCAAATAAAAAATGGGTGTCTTTCGTCTCATTTTTTCGTAAAATCCAATCACAAAGTTCGTGCGATAAAAAGTTGGAAAAAAACATTGCAATAATTGCCGGACCAGTGTATGGTAGGGACATGCAAATACGGACTGTCATACAGAAAACAGCCTATATTAGATACATTACATAACCTTGATGTTCATATAAACCCAATACAAAGATTATTTTAATACTCAGCTATCCAAAAATGAATTTTATTGCACACTAGCTCTCATATTTGAAAAATTCACAGGGGCCAAAATGCGAAACTACACATCTAACTGTGGAGTGCTACCTTATTCGGTTTCTATTTCCTTATTCGGTTTCTTTTTCCTTATTAGGTTTCTGTTTCCTTATTGATTTCTTTTTCATTAAATTTTCATTTCCTTATTCGGTTACTATTTCCTTATATTTACAACTATCAAACATCAACACACACCAAACTGGATGTAATTGAAAGATATCTAGAGGTCAATATACAGGCTCGAACAAAAGACAAAAAAGGAAAAATATAGCGAGCTTTTGGGGATGAAGATGTAGTAAAGACCGAACGTCAGTTTTAGTCGGATATACTTTAATGTTAGTCTTACATGTTGTTCTGGAACTCATTCCTCATTTATTCGTCAAGTGATCATCATTTTATATTGTTAACGTTTCATTGCGTACATCGCTTAATAGAGATTTCCAATAAAATGACATACGTACCTAACTCGACGTACGCACGTAACGGGACCGGTTATTGCTAACCAATTAATTTTGTTAAATGCGTTACTCGTGTTTTAACTAAGCAATCCTAAACTATGAAATCCATTCATAATAATTTTTTATCAATATCAAATATTTCTAAGATGATGAAAAACGAAAGAAATCATGATTTTTATATATCACGTGATTATTGAGATTCCCGCCTAAACTTCACTGTCATAAGACCACGTATATATACGTATCTTTACCTATCATACGATTCATTTGAGTTGTCTTTCATGGTTTTGACAATGACTTTGATTTTCAGATATACTTATCTTTGCAAAATTTAATGAACCTTTTATTATTTGATATTTGTATTGATTTTGTTTGTCGTTATCAGATAGATTCTTCTTTTCGATTTTTAATGTTTTATAATATTTAATTTCCGTGGGTATTAATTTATATAGATTTTGTCGTAATTTCAGAAAAAATTTAACTCAAAATGTTAATCAGAACGTGTCTCTGTTAAAGTTGATAAATGGGATTGCATCATACTTTATTAAGTATCATTTCAAACGTTCTCTTCTTCTGCATTTAATCTTCTCAATTTACAACTTCTAAACAAAAATTCAACAGGAAAAACGTACGTCAACGGGAAGTGAATATTTAAAAAAAAAAAACATTAATACAGGTCATGTACTTCTTTAAATTTAACCGGATTGACTGGTAGCAGGCTAGCCTCGAATACAAATTCAATTATTTTGTTGGACCCCCTGATCGAATGACTCTAAGACTGTATTTTTCGGCTTATCCACTAAGCATGATGCATTCACGAGCAAGAGCAGGTATTGGTTTACTCGTAAAAAGACTAGTGTGTCTTGATAGTGGTTACACTCTCTTGTTACCTAGCATATGAAAATGAGACTCTTAATTGTCGGGCATGTTTAAAAAGGTATATGTATTTATCATTATAATTAATTTTCATCATCCTCAATATATATGTAATATTTGTCGCTGGATATAAGACATACATCAGTATCATCATCATCATAAGTACTATAGCTTGAGGCTTAATCTTCGTCGTAAGTACATGTATTATATATAGCTGTAGGCTTCTTCGTCGTAAGTATAACGTGAGGCTTAATTCGTATCTAATACTTTAGCCAGATTATGTCGAGAACTTATTTTACGCATGCATCTCTATGATACATAGTTTTTATAAATATCCAAGTTAAAGCCAATGGAGATCGTTTATCAAATGATCATGTCACAATTAAAACAGATAGAAAGGGATTGACTCGTGAGACTGAAACGAAGCATAAAAACAGCTAGCCATTTCTAGTATTTCCAAATAAGCTCCATGTACCGAAATGAAAGTATCCACAGCTGCTGAACACTATCTTAAAAACAACTACAACTAATAAATAAAGAATAATTATCCCGTTTATAATATTGATCAACTATGTCGTACTGCTACACCATTGTCCTAGTATGAATGTGACTGTCCCAAGTCAGGAACCTTTAATTCAGTGCTTATCGTTTGTTGTTGTGTTTTCGTTGATTTTTTTTAACATTAATTTGGCTGTTAGTTTTAGTTGTTTTACATTTGTCATTTTGTGGCCTCTTATAGCTGACTATGCTGTATGGACTTTTCTCATTGTTGAAAGCCCTTCGTTGGACTATAGTTGTTAAAATTTCTGTGTCATTTGGTCTCTTGTGAAGAGTTGTCTCATTGACAATCATACTACATCTTGTTTTTTGTACATCACAAATTAAGAATAAAACATTCATAGACAGTCTAGAAAAGCGAGACCTTTTGTCATGTCAAAAGTACAGAGTATCTGTAGGACCATTAGTGGTCATAACTGTTTAGCAGATTTCATGTATTGCCCATGTGTCCATTAGATTACACGTCAGTATCACATGTCTGTGTTCAGTGAGCTACAAAATCACGGGAAAAAAATCCAATTCAGTATGTAGTCTTAAACTTTTAAATCACATGCGAGATGCCTAATGTTCAGACATTGTTGTTTTTAAAAAGTATTTATCAAAGTCAAACGACAATCATTTAAGGTTTTTTTTTTCGTGCAATACAATTTGTGATCATGGCCGGATCCAAGATATTTGAAAGAGGGTGTAGTTTTCTTTAATTGAATTTATACTGACGAGCGGAGCGATGCAAAAAACAATTTGGACAATTATACGCTAAAAATGATATGGATTTTAAAACTTATTTAGCGATTGAAAAGGGGGAGTACGCCCTCTACCCCTGTATCCTCGGATGCAAGTTTAGGTATACTTAAACAAAAACCTCGCCCCATAATTTGGTATAGGTAAAGACGAAAAAGTACTTTTGAAAAATATATCATTGATATGAATTTCTCCCCACATCAAATTATCTTCAATTAAATTATAGAAAAATATTATTTTGTTTTAAAAGTCGAGTACACCTTTTACATTCGGGTGTGTTGGAATCTACTTTAAACGTTAATTCTTTTTAAAACAATAAAAAGGCAACCTTCTCGCTTCGGAATTCGTTATTTTAATATTTGCATGCTAAATTACGTCTTGGTAGTTTTTAAAATTCATAATTTGAGAAGAACTAAAATATGGGTCAAGTGAAATGACAAGAAATGAGCGGTGTGTTTGATTACAAGTTGCTAATTTACTTGTTCCATTATATTATTTGTGTCAATAAAATCATTCAAAGTTTAATGACAAAATATTTAAAGAGTAAAACAATTAGTTGGGGTTGATTTTTACTGACGGTATATTCCAGCAAACAATGCGTGTTCAAAGAGCAAAACATGCATGCAGTGTATGCTCCCCTCCGTCATGCTTCAATGCAGTAGGACGAAATACGTTGAGTTAGGTCGGTTATGTCGAGTAAAGTCATTTTATTGGAAATCTCTAATGTGCGCCAGTTTTAGAGTTTTATACAGGACAGTGTAGGAATCCATGTTACTTTCCCCTTTCTCTGAATAACGAAAACTGCTCAGCGGGTCATGTGCACAACTACAAGGAACATTCAGCGGACAGTCACACGTTCTTCTTCTTCTTCCGGTAAGCGGCCACCGTCAACTGGTTGTCCAAAGGAACAATTCATGGCTAACCACAGCGTGAGTTACATTTAAAACATTACAAATTTTGTATTTACATCAGCCATGAACTGTTTTAATATCTTTTCTTATGTTATAAAGAAATTATGAACATTTTACCGTTCAAACTGTTCGTATCTGAGATGTTACAACTTAATTCCAGACAGAACCCGACGTGTGCAAGAATATTTATCTATTTATTATTATAAAGAACTTTAACGGCTTTATATATCTACGAACTGTTTATCCGTATATTTTATGGACTTAAATTATCATTGAACACATTGTAAAATTGTATTTATATTTTATTTTCAGTTTTTCATCTTTTGGATTGGTAGTAAAATAAAAGTCAGCTCCTGATTGTTTTATCCTTACATTAACCCAGTCATCTGGGTTACACTCACTGGTCCGGCCAGTACACATGTATATATGTGTATATATATCATTGATTCAGTGGCGATGGCAAATAGACACTGATAAGTCTTAAATAAAATTTTATAGTTTTGAATGTTTCTTCATCAGTTGACTAAAAATAAGTGGAGGTATGTTCTTATTGCCGACAAGAGAGGCGCTCTACCTATATTAATTTGTGCATAAAGCGATTGAAAGTTGTTAGATACTGAATGCTTTTACCACAAATGCGCCTAAGTTTTAATCTGTGTATATATACTTAAAATACGATGATAAAATTCATGTCTTGTTCAGGATTTCTGTCAGATCCAACCATGTAGAAGTCATGTTTGTGAGCTATGGTTTTAGTCGATGATGTTCATGAAGGACCTGTAGTACAAAGTATATCACTGGATTGAGCTCTCTGTCTAAGTGTATCATTAAAGTGCTTTGCTTTGAGCTGAGTTCATTGCGGTGCAATTCATTTTTTGTGAAATAAAGATTTGACAGACAACTCTCATGTACAAGGATTTGTCAAAGTAGTATTCATTTTATGTACAATGTATGTAATCACTGTGCTTAAACGGCAACGTGTCCGCTGAATGTTCCTTGTAGTTGTGCACATGACACGCTGAGCAGTTTTCGTTATTCAGAGAAAGGGGAAAGTATCATGGATTCCTACACTGTCCTGTATAAAACTCCTAAAACTGGCGCACATTAAGCGATGTACGCAATGGAACGTTAACAATATAAAATGATGATCACTTGACGAATATTTGAGGAATGAGTTCCAGAACAACATGTAAGACTAACATTAAAGTATATCCGACTAAAACTGACGTTCGGTCTTTACTACATCTTCATCCCCAAAAGCTCGCTATATTTTTCCTTTTTTGTCTTTTGTTCGAGCCTGTATATTGACCTCTAGATATCTTTCAATTACATCCAGTTTGGTGTGTGTTGATGTTTGATAGTTGAAAATATAAGGAAAATAGTAACCGAATAAGGAAATGAAAATTTAATAAGGAAAAAGAAATCAAATAAGGAAACAGAAACCGAATAAGGAAAAAGAAACCGAATAAGGAAATAGAAACCGAATAAGGAAATAGAAACCGAATAAGGAAATAGAAACCGAATAAGGAAACAGAAATCGAATAAGGAAATGGAAATCGAATAAGGAAATGAAAATCGAATAAGGAAATAGAAACCGAATAAGAGAATAAAAACCGAAAAAGGAAATGAATATTGAAAAAGGAAAAAGAAACCGAATAAGGAAATGAAAATCGAATCAGGAAATGGAATTCTAATAAGGAAATAGACATCGAATAAGGAAATGAAAATCGAATAAGGAAATAGAAACCGAATAAGGGAATAAAAACCGAAAAAGGAAATGAATATTGAAAAAGGAAAAAGAAACCGAATAAGGAAATGAAAATCGAATCAGGAAATGGAATTCTAATAAGGAAATAGACATCGAATAAGGAAATGAAAATCGAGTCAGGAAAAAGAAACCGAATAAGGAAATGATAATCGAAAAAGGAAAAAGAAAACGAATAAGGAAACGAAAAAAAAATTGAAAAACTTATTGAGGAAAAAAAAACTTTGAGGAAAAAAATTTTGAAGAAAAAAAAATTTTGAGGAAAAAAAAAATTTTGAGGAAAAAAAATTTAAGAAAAAAAAATTTGAGGAAAAAAAAAATTTGGGGAAAAAAAATTTGAGGAAAAAAAATTTTGAGAAAAAAAAATTTGAGGAAAAAAAATTTGAGGAAAAAAAAATTTTGAGGAAAAAAATTTTGAGGAAAAAAAAATTTTGAGGAAAAAAAATTTTGAGGAAAAAAAATTTAAGAAAAAAAAATTTGAGGAAAAAAAAAATTTGGGGAAAAAAAATTTGAGGAAAAAAAATTTTGAGAAAAAAAAATTTGAGGAAAAAAAATTTGAGGAAAAAAAAATTTTGAGGAAAAAAATTTTGAGGAAAAAAAAATTTTGAGGAAAAAAAATTTGAGGAAAAAATATTTTGAAGGAAAAACAAATTTCAGATTGGACTTGTAATATTTTTCAAAATTTGAATATCGAAAAAGGAAATGGAAACCGAATAAGGAAATGAAAATCCAATAAGGAAATGAAAATCCAATTAGGAAATGGAAACTGAATAAGGAAATAGAAACCGAATAAGGAAAAAGTAACCGAATAAGGAAATGAAAATCCAATAAGGAAATGAAAATCCAATAAGGAAATGAAAACTGAATAAGGAAATAGAAACCGAATAAGGAAAAAGTAACCGAATAAGGAAATGAAAATCCAATAAGGAAATGAAAATCCAATAAGGAAATGGAAACTGAATAAGGAAATCGAAACCGAATAAGGAAATAGAAACCGAAAAAGAAATGAAACCGAATAAGAAATGAAAATCGAATAAGAAATGGCAATCGAATCAGGAAATAAACTGTATAAGTAAATGAAAATCGAATAAGGAAAAAGAAACCGAATAAGGAAACGAAAATCCAATAAGAAATAGAAACCCAATAAGGAAATAGAAACTGAATAAGGAAATAGAAACCGAAAAAGGAAATGAATATTGAAAAAGGAAAAAAGAAACCAAATAAGGAAATGGAAATCAAATAAGGAAATGGAAATCGAATAAGGAAATCAAAATCCAATAAGGAAATAGAAACCGAATAAGGAAATAGAAACCGAAAAGGAAATAAACATTGAAAAAGGAAAAGAAACCGAATAAGGAAATGAAAATCAAATAAGAAATGGAAATCGAATAAGGAAATAGGAACTGTATAAGGAAATGAAATCCAATAAGGAAAAATTAACCGAATAAGGAAACGAAAAAAAAAATTGAAAACTTTTTGAGGAAAAAAAATTTGAGGAAAAAAAAATTTGAGGAAAAAAAATTTTGAGAAAAAAAAATTTGAGGAAAAAAATTTTCAAGGAAAAAAAAATTCAGTTTGGACTTGTAATATTTTTCAAAATTTGAATATCGAAAAAGGAAATGGAAACCGAATAAGGAAATGAAAATCCAATAAGGAAATGAAAATCCAATAAGGAAATGGAAACTGAATAAGGAAATAGAAACCGAATAAGGAAAAAGAAACCGAATAAGGAAATGAAAATCCAATAAGGAAATGAAACTCCAATAAGGAAATGGAAACTGAATAAGGAAATAGAAACCAAATAAGGAAATAGAAACCGAAAAAGGAAATGAATATTGAAAAAGGAAAAAGAAACCGAATAAGAAATGGAAATCGAATAAGGAAATGGAAATCGAATCAGGAAACGAAAATCCAATAAGGAAATAGAAACCCAATAAGGAAATAGAAACCCAATAAGGAAATAGAAACCGAAAAAGGAAATGAACATTGAAAAAGGAAAAAGAAACCGAATAAGGAAATGGAAATTAAATAAGGAAATGGAAATCGAATAAGGAAATGAAAATCCAATAAGGAAATAGAAACCGAATAAGGAAATAGAAACCCAAAAAGGAAATGAACATTGAAAAAGGAAAAAGAAACCAAATAAGGAAATGAAAATCGAATAAGGAAATGGAAATCGAATAAGGAAATAGAAACTGTATAAGGAAATGAAAATCGAATAAGGAAAAAGAAACCGAATAAGGAAACGAAAAAAAAATTTGAAAAACTTTTTGAGGAAAATAAAAATTTGAGGAAAAAATATTTTTAGGAAAAAAAATTTGTGAAAAAAAAATTTTGAGGAAAAAAAATTTTTGAGGAAAAAAAATTTTGAGGAGAAAAAAAAATTTGAGGAAAAAAAATTTTGAGGAAAAAAAAATTTTGAGGAAAAAAATTTTGAAGAAAAAAAAAATTTCAGTTTGGACTTGTAATATTTTTCAAAATTTGAATATCGAAAAAGGAAATGGAAACCGAATAAGGAAATGAAAATCCAATAAGGAAATGAAAATCCAATAAGGAAATGAAAATCCAATAAGGAAATGGAAACTGAATAAAGAAATAGAAACCAAATAAGGAAAAAGTAGCCGAATAAGGAAATGAAAATCCAATAAGGAAATGAAAATCCAATAAGGAAATGGAAACTGAATAAGGAAATAGAAACCGAATAAGGAAAATAGAAACCGAAAAAGGAAATGAATATTGAAAAAGGAAAAAGAAACCGAATTAGGAAATGGAAATCGAATAAGAATGGAATGGAAATCGAATAAGGAAACGAAAATCCAATAAGGAAATAGAAACCCAATAAGGAAATAGAAACCCAATAAGGAAATAGAAACCCAATAAGGAAATAGAAACCGAAAAAGGAAATGAACATTGAAAAAGGAAAAAAAAAAACGAATAAGGAAATGGAAATTGAATAAGGAAATGGAAATCGAATAAGGAAAAGAACATCCAATCAGGAAATAGAAACCGAAAAAGGAAATGAACATTGAAAAAAGAAAAAGAAACCGAATAAGGAAATGAAAATCGAATAAGGAAATGGAAATCGAATAAGGAAATAGAAACTGTATAGGGAAATGAAAATCGAATAAGGAAAAAGAAACCGAATAAGGAAAACGAAACCGAATAAGGAAACGAAAAAAAATTTGAAAAAACTTTTTGAGGAAAAAAAAAATTTGAGGAAAAAAAAATTTGAGGAAAAAATATTTTTAGGAAAAAAAATTTGAGAAAAAAAAATTTTGAGGAAAAAAAAATTTTGAGGAAAAAAAAATTTTGAGGAAAAAAAAAATTTGAGGAAAAAAAAATTTTGAGGAAAAAAAATTTGAGGAAAAAAAAAATTCTGAGGAAAAAAAATTTTGAAGGAAAAAATTTTTTTAGTTTGGACTTGTAATATTTTTTAAAATTTGAATATCGAAAAAGGAAAAAGGAAAAAGGAACCAACTTGTGTCTGGTCAATTTAAAAAGTAAACCATTACAGGTTAAAATACAGCCCTCAAGACATGTATATCGTCGCTGTTATGCAAAAACCTCGTATCTCAATTTTTTGCGGAAATCTTTTTATCGATTATTTAAGATTAGATAGGTATGATCCACTGTATGCGAAAATATCTGATCTTCTAACCAATCATTAACTCGAATTATTACATTGGTTGCAATGAATTACATTGATTTCCCAGTTAGATAAATCCGATAATTTCACATGTGAAATAAACGTGGTTATTTCACTCTCTGACGTCATACAACAATAGGCGTTGTCAAGACGTCGATAACGTCGAAACAAAACATGCGTAGGAAAACCATATAGTTCCTTACATTTTCTACATTAATTTCATAAATATAAGCAATTTGACAATGTAATAAAAAGTATAACTAATCGCCGTATTTGAATATCAAAAATAAAACAACTTGTGACCGAACGCCGCTATGGATTAAACTCGTGCTGCGCACTCGTTTAATCCATGCGTCGTTCGGTCACGCGTTGTCTTATTTTTTATATTCAAATACGGCGATTAGTTATACTATAATTCTGACACGAGACGAAAAAGTGTAGTCGGATCGGTGAGACATTTTGTTGTGCGAAAATATCGTATCTCAAAAGAAAACACATGGCACGGCAGATTATATTATAACAGGTACAGTTTAATCAATTTCAGGTTTTTAAAGCTAATATAGCTTAAAAATAATGAAAAGCTTTGAAAAAACAATATAGGTGCAGAAATATTTGCTCGTCTTGGTAATTGATTGGTTAGAAGATCAGATATTTTGGCATACAGTTGAACATACATATTTAATTCTAAATAATCGATTAAAAGATTTCAGTTTTTAATGCCTGGTGAAAAATTATCAAAACCTTAGATACGTGGTTTCTGCATAACAGCGACGATATCATTAAAAGTATAAACATCACAGTTCAACATAACCGAAATCTTAAATTAATATTAAAAGTTCAATTGTAATTGAAATAAAAATTAATGTTGTAACTTTTAACTATTTGAAAGTTAATCTCCTGTACAGTATATCACGGAAGAAAATGGACATAAATTATATAAAAATCTGTTCCAAAAAAAATAAAAACTATAATAAAATAGTGTTAAAAAGTAAGCAAAGAATGAAAAAGTTTTCATTTTGGTCTTTTGTGGATAGTTGTCTCATTGGCAATCATACCACATCTTCTTTTTTATATTTGTTACTGTGAGAAAAGTAACTCTGGATGTAGGGTTGCTGATATTATTGGTAAGGATGCAATTTTATACAAACTATTATTTGGCATATTGTTAGGTTATGAGTGCAATAGAACTTTTGACATACAAAATTGAAAATGCAATTTGTAAAACAAAAGGAATTTCATTGCATGCTGCTGCAAAACAAGCATGGGATGCAAATGCAAAGGAACAGGCATGAACAAAACATGTAAATGTAAGAAATATGATGTTCCTTCCGTCATCAAGTGTCACCATGGACGAGAATGCTAAAATAAGATTGAAACAGACAATTAAATACAGAATTATTCAATTTCAGTTGATGTAATGTTTTCCACTTTATTCCCTTAACTGTCTAATATTAATAAGTAATACTCAATAAAAGTATTTTGATAAATATGTGTCTAAAATAAACCCATATGTTCCAAATACATGTACGGTCAAGCTCGTACTAGTCTACTAGATCATATGAGTATACTTGTACTGGACCGTACACGTACAATCCAAATACTTATATGGTCTGGAATATATAAACATAGGTACTTTCTCCTTGTAATGATGTATGAAAAAAAGTAAAAACACAAAAATACTGAACTCGGAGGAAAATTCAAAAAGGAAAATACAAAATCAAAAGTCCAAACACATCAAAGGAATGGATAACAACTGTCATATTCCTGACTTGGTACAGGCATTTTCTAATGTAGAAAATGGTGGATTGAACCTGGTTTTATAGCTAGCTAAACCTCTCACTTGTATGACAGTAGCATTAAATTCCATTACATTGTCAACGATGCATGAACAAAACAAACATACTCAAAGAGTAAAAATGTCAAAAGTAGGGGTACAGCAGTCAATATTGTGTTATCATCTTAATATCACTATAAAAACAACAAATGTAACGAAGAAGCACAAAAAGGCATACATCAAATTTAACATACTCATATTGCTTTTCTTATACGACTTAATTTATCTATGTAAAGTCTACCCCTGAAGGAAAGAAGGTTTTCAGTTCTGGTGTAAAATTGCGCGTTTGAAATTCACACAGGTAGACATAAAAATAATTTTGTCGTTCGATTCACGGCATACATAAATGCAGTCACGTAAAGTAGATATAACAAAAAACATACTTAACAGTAGAAGTAATAATAATAGATAAAATAATTCGGTGGTTCAAAGTATGACGGGATACATAAGTACAGTTTCACGTCAAATGTATGAAAGTATAAAAGTAATTATTTTTCAGATCATTTAATTGGATGGACCTATTCTTCAATGTAGTAAATACTTGTGTACGATTGGAAATTTTGTTATGTATATGTATGGCCATGTAACATTGTGTAATTACAAATGACTTAAAAAATAATAATAATTACATGTTTAGGAACATTCTTTAGATATCATAATATTGGAAAGTATTATATATATAATATACCATGTATACATGGGCTTTGCTCATTGTTAAAGGCTGTACTGTGACCTTAGTCCTATAGTCATAAGTTGTTAATTTCTGTGTCATTTTGGTCTCTTGTGGAGAGTTGTCTCATTGGCAATCATACCACATCTTCTTTTTTATATAACATACCTTGATCCTATTGAAGACTAAAACAGAAACCAGCAATATAACATTTTTATTCCATTTCCAAACTTCAGGACTATGACGATCCAGCAACTTTCAGCAGCAGTACATGATGTAAATTAACTCATTCAAAATAATTAATTACAATTGCAAACTGTTTATTTAGAAGCAGTTTGACAACTGAATAACAATCTTGAGAATGATTTATGGTCACGTTTATTTTCCATGTTTTCAGCGCATCAAACTAATTATAATTTATGACAGAATTCTGTAAAACAAAAAAAAAAGACAGAAAATTTAATTCATTCAATCATTAATGAAATTGACAGTTGATATTGTGATACATAATTTTTAGTATATATATCAAAAATGTATTTGAGAACAAACTTAAGATATAAATGAAATAAATAGACAATAAACTAAAAGTGTATCCAGATACTTATTTTGTCTTTATCATCATGATCATAAATTTAAAATATTATATCATACATTATACATACAATACATGTACCATAGGCTAAGATCTGTATGTTGAAACTCTGGAGCTAGTTCACAACCTAGATCTGTAGTGCCATTCTCAGATTCATCTTCAGATGCTTGTAGTGGCTTTTTCTGTGTCACTGTCTGTGTGTTTTAAGATTTCCCTCCACCGTGTTATTTGTTTGGCCCAGTCACAAATTGAAAGAAACATTGTCAGAATCTAGGATTTTTCAGACTGGAGTCCAAACTACTGTTTGATCAGACACTAACCTGAAATTAAAGAGTTTTATAATTGGTCTTCATTAATCCCTTATAATTGTGTTACATTTATATATGTAAATTTCCAAAAATAATTTGTTGAAAAGCTGATAATCATCCCAAAATTTGTAATTTATATTGTTGACTTTGTATGACAGGACAACAATTTCTGGCCATAACAAGTTGTACAATAAGCTGTTTATGGTTACATATGATATTGTTTTCTCAAATAAATATATATGTCTGACAAAATGTCATGAGGAATCATGGAATATATATGTATCCTTTGCATTTATATAGATTAAAAAGCGGTTTATAATTTCCTAGGCTTTGGAATGAATTGTGTAAGCTTTTAAACAAAGTGCTACAAATGGCGAAGTTAAAAGTCATGAGTTTAACTGATGCTATCTGACATCATCAGTAAGTTGACCGTTTTGAAATATCCTTTTCATAGATGATGACCGAAATGTTTGTTCTATCCTAACTACAACCCTGCTTTTGATGGGTTTTTTATTGCTCGGTAATTAGTTTTTCCATGTTGTGATTATGTATTGCTGATTTTTATATTGGTGTTTTTCTTTTTTAGCCCTTGTGTTCTTTTTTTCCATATATATAGGAGTTTGAAGGTCCATGATGCATCTTGTATCTTTCGTCCCTCTTCATAAGATAAAACTACAGTATATTAATGGGAACATGAAAACTCAACTGTTTACAAAATAAATAAATTTGTAAGTTTACATGTACATGCATGATGTACAAGTATATGTGCAATAACAAGCCATTAATGGCACACTGACACAACAGTGTTTATCATTCCCTTTGCTTATCTTCTCTGCATCCACCTTTGTTAAATTTACCTTGATTAGAGTTTTCAGAATGGAGTATATATAGTAACAATGTACACAATGTGTTGGGGTTATTGTAATTGTAATCGTTAATCAGCTGTAATTGATTACAATTTGTCAAGTAATCAGTGTAATCATTAATCAGCCTCAAATCTGATTAAATGTAATTTAATTTAATCAATTACTTTTCAAAATAGCCTGTAATCCTGATTACATTTTGATTACATTCTGATTACAATGAAAAAATCTAAAACTGTGTTTATGTCAATAAATGAACTTTTTATTATTCATATTTAATAAATATTTTACATGTTAAATTATTTTTGTTTACTTTAAGCATGCTAATTGATTTGCATACTTCAGCAAAAAAATAAAATGTTACAGTATTGAAAATTTATCATTAACCAAAGCAGAGACATATAACACAATTGTATGTCTCTAGCCTTTGAATAAAGATATTGTAAATATATTCACAATTTACAGATGCATATATACATTTGATAATAACTGTTACATTCAAGTAATACTTTTCATCATAAACATGATAAACCCTAAATTATATTCTTTTGTTAAAATTGTGATTTTTGTCAACTTTGAATTGACAGGTAGGAGACTAATTAAGGTTTTATTGCAATTACCAATTGAGCATAGCTGTAGGGCAATACATATGATAAAGGATAAAATTTATCTAATTAGCACAAACTAAATAAATGTTGGACAAACATGATGTTTAAAATAAACAAATTTTGGTATGGATTTGGACATGCAAAATGCAATGATTTTAGTACTTATAATTTGTTTACAATATGATGTAACAATTCTATTAAAAAAAAATCGCATATTTTTTAACTGTTAACTTTATTTCATTCATATTTTAACTTCCATAAATTGCACCTTGTAATACATATAAAGCCTGGAAGAGAACAGAAGACAAGTTGCAGCAAATTATTCATAAAACTTTATTCATTAAACTATTCAGAGATCAATGGTGATAAAGTGTGATAGGTCATAACCAATGGCACAATGTGCATATACATGTATTTATACATTGAACTTTTGTGGTTTATTAAACTGATGAAAATTGAAGTAACCATTTTATAATAATTAAAAAAAAAACTTTTTCAAAAATGCTATACTTTTATAAATTACAATTCGGATGAAGAGTTGTCTCATTGGCGCTTACACCACATCTTCCTATATCTATATACTAGCTATATTTTTAAACATTTATTCATTGACATCAAAAATGTTATTTTCTTATTCATTGTAATCAGATGTAATCATGATTACTTTGCCAATGTAATCATTAATTTAATCAGATACTTTCAGAAATGATGTAATCGTTAATTTAATTTAATCGTACAATTGACAAAGTAATTGTAATTTAATCAATTATATTGAAAGTAATCAGACCCATCTCTGGACTACACATATATAGAGAGAGATTTTAACTTCTATGTAATTTTAGCTCTTGTGGAGAGTTGTCTCATTGGCAATCATATTTTTAAAGCGAATCACTGAAGCATGTCTGGAGCCCCCTCCCCAATAGGTAAGTCAGCTGGACCTGCAGACAAACCTGAATTTAGTTAAATGTACTAAGCTATTGTGACTAGACGGTGAAAACAAAAAGAGACAATAGTCAAACTACAAACATGCATTGACAGAACAGGCATATTTGAAACTGCTGTTCCTCAATCCAAATCTTAACCAGTCATGCCAGTATATACTAATTTAAAGCACAGAGAAGGAGATATGCGAAGAAAACTCAACAAAGAGAAAACCGGCACATTGGCATTGGAATAATTTGTGCTAACAGGCCTTGGCTTACATTGAAGACTGAGTCACCCCCCTTCCTAAAGTCATTTATATAGATGAGAAACAGTAATGGGTGCAATATTACTGTTCCTTGTAGTACACCCGATGTTACGAGGACTGAGTTGGAGGAAATACCATTAATGACTTACTGTTTGCGTTCTGTCCTGTTAAAATGCCTGAATCCAATTAAGTGTGTTATTTTCAATACCATAGAATTTGAGTTTGTAAAGAAGGTGACAATGTGAGACTTTTTCCAACGCTTTAGCGAAGGTCATTATGATTAAGTCAATTTGTGTGTTTCTATTATTTGATTGTGCTACATGTAGTTCCTGAATGAAGTCTATTAATTGTGTCTCACACGACTTTGATTTTCTGAAGCCATGCTGAAGAATGTATAATGAGGGGGGATAGGACCTTTATCAGGACTCTTAAATACGGTATTTTTAAGCTCAGGATTTCAGGATCTGGGGTATTCTTTTTTTCGAAATTTAGGGATGTAGGAATTTAATTTTATATAGATTCAGGACATCGGGATTTCCTGTTTTAAAGCAGCCTGGGATTTCAAGATCAGGACCCCTCCTACCCCCCCCCCCCCCCCCCCCCCCCCCCCCCCTTATAATATATGATGTTTTCGAGATGAGACATGATGCTACTTGTAATGATGACCGTGTGCAGGTTGAACTTGAAGATATTGGCCTGTAGTTTACGGGTTTGTATGTTTACCCCTTTTTAAAGTCTAGGGCTACATTAGCATGTTTCCACTCCTGTAATAGGTGTTTCTCCAGTTTCAAGTGTCTTTTAAAATGTTAATGTAAGAATTGGTGAAATAATTTTGTTTCTTTTATAAATAGTTCTATAAAAACTCTTTCCGTTGCCCGTAGGAAGCATGACTATACAATCACTGTGCCTCAAAATACCTGCAAACTTTGACTTTGTTCACAATTTAGCCCTTAAACTTTGTGCAGAGGCAAAATATCTGTTATTAATTCGTTTTCCAAATCGTCTTTCATCCTTCGTCGCCATCTTCAAATTCTTTTAAAGCACTTTTCATTAGGACGATTTTGATTGGTCAATATAAATACTTTCTCGGGTCAAAAAAAGGTCACAAAAGCGAAACTACATATTGATAAAACTTTGTTAGATCTCATATGCAGTATAACGTAATCAGAGATCAATATTTTAATTAGATTGAGGTAAACTCAACTGTTTGTTAATTTTATCATCTTCTGCAGAGACGAAAAAAAGTGTGTACGGCAAAATCCAGTTAAGTTATGAATTTTCTAAATCATACAATGCATTTGAATTCTATTTATCTAGGGCATGCTATGCCTTAAAACTTTTCCGTGTGCACAGGTTTGCCGGTACTCAGAGAAAAATTTGAGGTGAAAATACGGCCATTTTAGCCATAGGGTCCACATGAACCTTAACTGGGGGCTTTGATTGCATCAAGGATTTTTATACTCAACAAATCCTTTGTTAATTTTCAGATACTAATTATAGTCGTACATTTGATATTTATAGGTTGTAATCGTACATTTGATATTTATAGGTTGTAATCGTACATTTGATATTTAAGAATTGAATGCTTCTTTTTGTAAATTTATTGGGTGGTAAAAGCGTTGACCGAAGTACATTTTGTATGAAGCGCGGAAGCGCTTCATTCTAAAAATGTACGCACGGTCAACGCTTTTACAACCCTATAAAGTTTCAAAAAGAAGTATTCAATACTTATATGGGGACGAAGTCCCCAATTACGGTAGAAAAATCAATAAAAAAAAAAAATCAAAGCGCGAAAGCGCTGTAAAGGCAGTTAATTACAGGTTGTGTGTATTTCTAGTCCAGTTATATCATTATCTTCCATAGAACAGAGGTGGTTTGTAGTATTTAAGATTTAGAGTTCTCTTGTACCTAGTTCACCTATATCTATAGTCTACTGTTTACAGTATATTTTCTGTACCTCGCCATGAAATGCATTTTTAAGACATAAGAACTTTTCCTTTTTAATGTAAATAAAACTATTTTTAATTATTGATTATATACACATATTCAATTACTCCTATCCTATGAAAAATAATTCACAAAGATTGACTAGTCTCCGTTCTGTGTGTATTGCTAGAACATCAAGTAACATAATGGTTAATGTACATAGTAACATGTCAACTCTTTTGAAGACAGAACTTTTTTAAAATTCTCCCTCCAAGCAAAATTATTTTTCAGTATAAACATGATAAAGTTATCTACCTGTATTAATGACCTAGAGACTCTCAAGAGCCTGTGTCGCTCACCTTGGACGGTCTATGTGCATATTAAACAACGGACACATATAAAATGACAAAATTGTGTTTTTGATGATGGGGATGTGTTTGTAGATCTTTCTTTACTGAACATTCTTGGTGCTACAATTATCTCTATCTATAATAACCATGGCCCAGTATTTACAGTTGAAAATATTTTTTAAAAATTAACAAAAAATACAAAAATTTATGAAAATTGTTAAAAATTGACTATAAAGGACAATAACTCTTTAAGGGGTCAACTTAAAATTTTGGTCATATTGACTTATTTGTAGATCTTACTTTGCAGAACATTATTGCTGTTTACAGTTTATTTCTATCTATAATAATATTTAAGATAATAACCAAACTCTGCAAAATTTCCTTCAAATTACTAATTTGGGGGCAGCAATCCATCAACGGGTTGTCAGATTTGTCTGAAAATTCCTGGGCAGATAGATCTTCACTGAAGAGACAATTTCACCCTATGTCAGATTTGCTCTAAATGCTTTGGTTTCAGAGTTATAAGCCAAAATCTACATTTTACCTGTATGTTCTATTTTTGGCCATAGTGGCCATCTCGGTTGGTTGACTGGGTCTAACCACACATTTTTTAAATTAGATACCGCAATGATGATTTTGGCTAAGTTTGGTTAAATTTGGCACAGTAGTTTCAGAGAAGATTTTTTGTAAAAGTTTATGGACGACGAAACCAAGTGATGAGTCAGGTCAGGTGAGCTAAAAAGGAGTTTTTAATCAAGGTAACAATGACATCTGGTGGCCATAAAAGCTGTCTCATTAGCATTTTAACCACTTCCCATATTTGCTTTTAAGACAATAGAAGAAAATTATTCAATGCAAAAACAAAACTTACTTGTAAATATGAAATTCTCTTTACAGTATGAGTTTTTCTCATTGTTGGAGATTGTACAGTAGTACAGTCCTGTAACTGCTTATACCCATTTCTTATCCCCTTTAGTTTGATAAACTCACAGAATATCATATATTTACATTGTGCCACATCTCCTTATTTTTATATGCATTACAATAACATGAACAATTGTAATTCAAATCTATATATCAAAGCAAAATGAATTTCACTACTTTCATTTATGCATCCTTTGGAAAAATATAAGTTCTAAAATGACACAATATATGTTTATTTATATAAAAATAATATTTAGTTTTCGACTCTTAACAGGTATAAACAAGAATGTGTCCCCAGTACACGAATGCCCCACTCGCACTATCATTTTCCATGTTCAGTGGACCGTGACATTGGGGTAAAAACTCTAATTTGGCATTAAAATTAAAAAGATCATATCATATGGAACATGTGTACCAAGTTTGAAGTCGATTGGACTTCAACTTCATCAAACACATGAATTCTTGTCATTACAACCGAAATTTACATAATTACTGCTAAAATAATTATCTGTATAATATATCTCTTGTAGAAAAACCATACAATTGTAGTATTAACCAAAAAATGTCAAACAGATGATATTGAATCGTAATCCCAAAAGTTATGACGTCTTGAATTCACCCCCCTTTTTTAAGTTTTTATTCTAAAACGATAATTGCGGTTGCAAACAGACTTTGGTTTACTTGCATGGCGATTATATAAATAACAGTATATATTTCTTAAAGAAAATAAAGTTTTACCTTGAATAGTTTCCTGAACGTAGTCGTTTTCAGTAAAATGTGCCTTGCAAACAACAGCTGATTGATATGGGTTCTACGATTGCATCGGACATGACAATCTACGTTTGAGCCATGGCGTTGATCCAACTTTTCCTTCTTATTAAGTCATTTAGAAATGCAAGTCCTCCTCTTAAATGACACTCAGGTACACACCAACAAGGACTAGGCATCGTTAATTGTGTGATTGTTTTGCAGTGCAAAAACGGAAGTTAAGGACGGAACTGACTGGTCTCACTAATAAGAGACAAGAAGAATTTTAGAGACAAACAGCGACAAGAAGTTTAATTTAGTGACGAAGCGACAATAACTAACAAGGGACAAGCGAATCGTAATTCTCTCACGAGGCTATTCTCATTTGATGTGATAGGGTGAAGCTACACCTATCAAATATGTCCCTATGAAAAAGAAGAATTTCACTGTTAGAAAGGAAATGATGTTGCATGGTTTTGATTCAATAAATTCTTTAAAAGGAAATTGATTTTTTTTTGTTTTGATGGCCAATTTTTACCGTGTGCATAAAATATATTTTTTTTTTATATCTAATAAAAACTAATCCCTTTCTTCTTAATAAAAACATATTTTTATCTATCAATGTACAGTAATATAAAAAATGTTTTATAACCGCCCCTATAATAAAAAAATAATGCATGTTTTTTTTTAATATCTATGTGGAATAAGTTGTTGCAATGACATTTTTTTTATTTATGTATAGTCGCTATATAGTCTTCTTGACGCTTCTTCTCGCTAAATTAATTATATTGTCGCTTCTTATCGCTATTTTAATTTTATTGTCGCTTCTTATCACTTTTTGACGCTTCTTGTCTTTAATTAGTGGAACCCTATTCAGGAACGATAATTTCATATTTTACATAACTGACCGAAATAACTATAACGTCATACGGCTTCACGTACAGAAATACTTTAAATTGTATATTATGCAATATAATTCACGGTCAGTCGACTTTTAATTATAATATCATGTTATATCAACGAGTGAAATGATTTTAAAATATCTTTAGATCGCAAATAGTACTCGAAATTGAACGGACCTCTTTCCACACGGAATTCGAATAATGATAGTTTGTAATCAGATTGACTGCTTATAATGCAAAAGACACATTAATAAACAGATTTTTAAAACGAACAATACACACTGATCGTTTCTTTATTTCCCAATGTAAATGAAAGGAACAAAAACTAATACATACCACAAAAAGTAGAGGAGAAATTTAAACATTTCTGGATCTATTTCTTGCAAAATGACCCCCAGCAAAGATTTGCGTAAGGAAAGATGAACCTCATGACTTGAAAGTCAGGCCTTAAAGCACTGCCTTTAAAAATCGGGAAAATTTCCTTAATTTTTCATTGTACTAATGAACTCAAAATCGTTAACTTTTTTTTTCAGATCTACTTCCTGTTCCGGTTTTCCCCGCATTTGCGCAGATAACTGTCTTGTTTGCATGAGACTTTGATTTTTTTTTATTGATCAGTCTAGTAAAACATCCCTTATGAAACTGAATTGTTTGCCGCAAACTTGCAGCAGACTTGCTGCAAGCTTGCGACAAACAAAAAGTTTGCAGGAACACAGAAAATAATGTTTGCAGATGTTTGCCGCTAGCTGCAAACTTCCGGCAAACATTGCTGCAAGCTTGCGGCAAGTTTGCAGAAACATCAATGTTTGCCGTAAGATTGCCAGAAAGTTTAAAATAATAAAGAATGTTTGCCGCAAGATTGCCAAAAACTTAGATCTTTCAATATGTTTGCCGCAAGATTGCAGAAAACTTAGATCATTCAATATGTTTGCCGCAAGATTGCAGAAAACTTTGACCATTCTATATGTTTGCCAGAACATTGCAGGAATTACACAATATTGACTGGGCATGCCTAGTTGGCACTTCCTGGATGCTAACAATTTGAAATTGTGGCTAGGTCATATTGGTTGTGTTTGGAAATGCATTTCACATATATAAGAGATCAAGGAGGCATTTTGATTCAATAATATGGGATAATCAGTATGTAATTGTGTAAGTATAAATGATTCATAAAACTGCATGTTTTGATAAAATAATTAATGTTATCATCATACATAATTAAGTAAGCAACTATATATACATGTATGTGTGATTGAAAAACTTAAGCTATTATAAGTTTGAATTTGTTACTGATGTACTAATTAAGATTAAGTTAAATTCTGTAATGCTATTATAATACATCTTGAGATTTTATCTTTTTCAGTTTTTAATACAGGTATATTATGTCATTTGAGAATGACTCCTGTCCCTTTTTCAAAACTCAAATGCATGTTTGTATTTCCTCACATCTCATGAGTTTGCAAGAATTCTTTCAATGACTGTTTGTATAAAGACAGGAATTGACTTTATAAAAATGGTGCTGTGTAATTTGAAAGAGATAAATTGAATGTGTCTACACACATGACATTGGTATATGTGTAGTTCCTGCAAGTTTGCCGCAAGTTTGCAACAAACAATTGCCGCAAGCTTGCGGCAAATCTAATTTGCATAATTATGTTTGCCGCAAGCTTGCCGCAAACTTCATTTGCATGGTAAAATGGTTGCGGCAAGTTTGCCGCAAACATTTGCTGCAAGCTTGCGGCAATGTTTGCTGCAAACTTGCGGCAAATGTTTGCCGCAGGGCTTATTTTTCGGTAAGGGATAACATTGGATCTCAATACAAATTCAATTTTAATAACTGTTTGATATGAAAAAAACGTTACCTGATGAAAGCGTTTCTTTTGTTTACATCGAATATGACGTCATAACTTAAAGAACGTCACAGCTAATTCCCTAACAAAAGAACCAAAATCGGGAACGTTACGCACGGTATTTCGTTTTCTTTTATCAACATTTTGAATGAAAAAAATAATACATACAGACTTCGTCCCCATTCACAGGTTACGCCTGCCTCATATTAATTACATTTTTTTAGCTAAAATCATGAAAACACGATTTTTATCCAGTTTTATTTAATTCACCTGTGCACTTTTTGGTGGGACCTCGTGTCATCATGCATGATAAATGTTATTGTCTGATGCAATTGTTTACGGAATAACATGTTAGCCAATCAGAATAACGCATTATAATGAAACTTACATCTAATGTAATTATTTATAGATGGTAATCTTTTAGATAAATATGATCATTATCTGTGGTTTAGGTTTTGTCTGTTCATTGTCTTTTCGGTATAGTGTTGCAATTTTCAGAATAACAAGGTTTCGACAAATAGTAAATGATTGGAATCATTTATGATAAGTCAATGCTTAGCAAAAAGTATATGAATCAACAAATCACCAAAACGAAACATTAAAAGGGTCACTTTCATACGCCTAAATGTATAATATATCCAGATATTTTTGTTCTGTTTAACTCAATTATCAGTTTTCTGAATTTAGCTTACTCTGTGCCATTCTTTGTAATAACTGTATTTATTTGGATGGTTTCTTATCGTCGAGTTGCAAGTTGCGAGTTAAGAAAGTCGAGTTGCGAGTTATAAAAGTCGATTTGCGAGTTAAGAAGTTCGAGTTGCGAGTTAAGAAAGTCGAGTTGCGAGTTACAAAAGTCGAGTTGCGAGTTACAAAAGTCGAGTTGCGAGTTAGGAAAGTCGAGTTGCGAGTTACAAAAGTCGAGTTGCGAGTTACGAAAGTCGAGTTGCGAGTTACAAAAGTCGAGTTGCGAGTTACAAAAGTCGAGTTGCGAGTTAGTATTTTAAATTGTACATAATCTTTATTTAATTTATTATTATTGATGCATTGTTTATTTGTAATGTAATTATTATTGTATTAAGAGAGCCTTATTGAAAATTGGTGTAATCCAAATGAGTTACTCTCTCTAAATAAAGATATTATTATTTTATTATTATAGTTGCGAGTTAGGAAAGTCGAGTTGCGAGTTACAAAAGTCGAGTTGCGAGTTACAAAAGTCGAGTTGCGAGTTACAAAAGTCGAGTTGCGAGTTAGGAAAGTCGAGTTGCGAGTTACAAAAGTCGAGTTGCGAGTTAAGAAAGTCGAGTTGCGAGTTACAAAAGTCGAGTTGCAAGTTAGGAAAGTCGAGTTGCGAGTTACAAAAGTCGAGTTGCGAGTTACGAAAGTCGAGTTGCGAGTTACAAAAGTCGAGTTGCGAGTTACAAAAGTCGAATTGCGAGTTAGGAAAGTCGAGTTGCGAGTTACAAAAGTCGAGTTGCGAGTTACAAAAGTCGAGTTGCGAGTTACAAAAGTCGAGTTGCGAGTTAGGCAAGTCGAGTTGCGAGTTACAAAAGTCGAGTTGCGAGTAAAGAAAGTCGAGTTGCGAGTTACAAAAATATTGTTTACACCGAATTTTCAGGTTTGATTCACATTTGATAAACAAAACATGCATGTACTCGAACTTAGTTATTCCCGTGATTGTGGGATTTGAAACAGTTATATGTGATACTTATTTATAGGAGTCTTATATAAGTTAAGTTCTGGAAGCATTTAAAAAAAATGTATCCTAATGGACGAGATCGATCTTATTTAATCCAATGCGTTTACACTACAACAAAAAACGAACCGATCTGACCATAAATTACCTTTCGTAAACAAATAATCCTAAAAATAGAATAGTAAAGGAAATTCTGCATCTCGCGCGAACTATAACACATTGCAAAATCTCAAGAAAATAGTTTGCTCATTGGAATTTCGTATGGACTTATTAATCATTATTTTGGATCATACATCACAAGTCATTAAACAAAGATATGTGTGTAGACTATCGCTAAATAACGAACGGCCTATGCGTTTGAAGATGAGGATTTGCAGCAAACAAATAGAACTTATTGATTTAGAAGACAATAAAAAAAAACGAATCTATGTTTACTTTTCGTATTCCATCCATCATTTTTAAACACGCCGAACATGCGCAGATTTATTTTCATATCTGAATATAACATTCACCTGAAAAAAGCGATCGATCTAAGCATTTACACTTGAAAAAAGATCGATTCAAATAAGATTGATCTTTTTAAAACTACATCGATTTATGGAAGTAGACTTTTTAAGACCGATTGAAGATCGATCTTTTCCGTTTTCATTATTCCATCCATCGTTTTGAAAAACGTGTGTTTTTGCCGCCAAACATAGGTAGTAATTTCCATGCAATCGTGAGAGATATGTACAATACAAGTGAATTATGTGCTAAAATAGACAATGTGCTTACTTCTTAATTTGTATTCCCAAATTGGAGTAAACTAAGGGGATATTTTGAATCCCAACCTTTTCAAGATTTTTATAAATGAATTTTACCGGATGCATTTAATGAAACCACAGATGCTGTTGATATAAATGACCGCAGAATTGACTGCCTCATGTATGCAGAGGATCTTGTTATTTTTTGTCTAGTTCCAAGGCAAGTCTTTCAAAAACGACTTGATAGTTTATCCTGTACTGTAAAATGGTGTTTAGAGGTCAATCTATCTAAAACCAAAGTTAATATGTTTAACAAACCTGGAAAACTTTTAAAAGAATATTTGTATTGCGAAAAAGATGTAATAGAATGTGTTTACAATTATAAGTATCTAGGTTTAAAATGTATATTGACTTTTTAAGCATGGAAAGGGAGAGTTAACTTATACAAAAAATCACTATAAGCAATATTCAAATTGCGAACTTCATCATCTTACAATCCAAGTAATATGACTCTATAACATATATATATATATGACCATACAATAAAACCTATTTTAATGAATGGCAGTGAAATTACAGGAATGTTCAAAACTATCTCTGCAGCATGCCAGAAAGAAAGTGAATATTTATTACAGCACCTTTACATATGAACGATTTTTTAGATGAATCCAATTTAAAATATATGATAAATATTTTAGGTTAAACAAATAGTCTTCTAACTTTATAGCTGTGCTAGGAGAGCTTGATATATTCCCTTTATATTTTTCAGTTGTATTATCAATTATGAAATATCGGTTTTGAAAAAAAACAATATGATACCTTTATGTGTAGCAAAAACATGTTCACAAATAATATTGAATGCTTTAATTCATCCATACACATACATTATTTTTTTCAAAAAGCTGAAATATTCATAATTTGGAAGTAAATCTTGACTTTGTTATCAAGTCAATTAATTAAGCAAAAACTTTGTTATAGTTTGGTAAAATTTTGGAACACAAAAAGAATAGATACAAAGAGTAGTAAATTAGATTTTTATTTCAAATTAAAAACTTGTTTTTCTAAAGAAATGTATCTACATGAATCTTTAAACAATTTTTTGATGAAGTGTCGTCATATGTAAAATCAGAATCAGTGCCCACGATCTCAAAATAGAAAGAGACAAGATATAAAACTTTGTATATAGCAAGAGACCATTTTAAAGGATTTGTAAGAAATGTAGTTCAAGATGAATAACATATCATTACAAGTTGTCCAGCATGTACAAAAATGATCTATAGGGAGATGTTTTTCAAGGAGCTATTTTTCAGTATTTTTGCTAATTTTTCATATCTCTCAAATGAGACAAAATTTGTTTTGTTATGTATATTTGAGAATGTGTCTGTACATAGATATTTAGGGAACTACATTTGTATATTATTACAAGTCTAGATGTTAAACGAAATGTAAATGAATATATGTTACTTAACAATGATAATTGTAATGATTTCATAGTTCAGGTCCTGTCTTGAATTAAATGTTGATGATCATGTGACTTATTTAGAATAATATTTCGTTTCAACGTATAAAATATGGCAGTGGCTGTTTTGTCGACTCCCTTCGGGGCTATTTTACCAGCTCCAGCAGAATAGCGATTTATACAGAGTTTTGCTATTTTGCCGGTTTTAATTAAGTTAAAAATAACTTATAATTGACAATATCAAACATGTGAACACTATATAACTCAAGTTTATACCTAAGTGACTCAGTTTAATAAGTTACCCAATACTTTTAAAAAATACTTATGAAATCACGATGTAGCAATAATCATTTTATACTTTCCAATTAAATCTTACCTGTAAAATGGCGCAATTGTAGTTTTTACAATAGTATCTTTGACAGCTACATTTATAAAATAAAGAATAAAAACGGGGAATGAGTCAAAGAGACAGTAACCAAATCAAAATATACAATTCAACCAAAGGTCATTGGGTCTACAACACAGAGAAAAATCACACACCTAGAGGGAGCCCTGAGCAGGCCCCGAAACACAATATTAGATAGATCAAGAATATAGACGCCATTCTATGCTGCTAAATATAAAGATGAACCAAAATTAAAACATATACAAGAGCAACAAAGGCTAAAGGTTCCTGACATAGGTCAGACACAAAAATGCGGCGGGTTTAAACTGGTTTTATTCACGCCCATCATATATAATTTTAACATCCTCAATTTTGAGTGTCATTGACAAACAATAAATTTTGCGGTCCCTAACGAAACGGTATTGCCCGGCTCTGCAGCTGCCCCAAAAAGCCCACTTTAAACGAAATCTGCAGAAGGGGTGTTTTACATATATGTACTATAGTTTAGTTGCTATCTCCCTTTAAGTTTAATACGACGGTGCTATCTATGAAATTTAAAAATAATTAAACTGCAAGCCATCTGCTGTATTTCAAAAGGCTATCTGCTTCTTCAGAAAATACTATACGTAGTTAGTATCTAGCCATTTTATTTTTACAAGAGACTCAGATAAAGTCCAAACCACAAAAATAATCAACAAGACTATGTACAATTCTATAAGCAATCATCATTCCAAAATGTTATACAGTAACACCAAAAATTAAAATATTTTAGTTTCCACATTTTTACGCAATTCGACTTTTGTAACTCGCAACTCGACTTTCTTAACTCGCAACTCGACTTTTGTAACTCGCAACTCGACTTTCTTAACTCGCAACTCGACTTTTGTAACTCGCAACTCGACTTTTGTAACTCGCAACTCGACTTTTGTAACTCGCAACTCGACTTTCGTAACTCGCAACTCGACTTTCTTAACTCGCAACTCGACTTTCTTAACTCGCAACTCGACTTTTGTAACTCGCAACTCGACTTTTGTAACTCGGAACTCGACTTTCGTAACTCGCAACTCGACTTTTGTAACTCGCAACTCGACTTTTGTAACTCGCAACTCGACTTTCGTAACTCGCAACTCGACTTTTTAAACTCGCAACTCGACTTTTTAAACTGGCAACTCGATTTTCTAAACTCGCAACTCGATACTCGACAAAAAGTGAATCTCATTTATTTGATGAGCATTTTTAATTTATGGGTGTTGTTGTTTGTTGCTTTTAAAAGTTAGAAAACGTACTGATTGATATTGTAGATGTTTCGTTCAGGGAATGTTCTCACGATCATCTGTCATGTGAAAATTTATCTGGACACCACATTTTCATAAAAAATATGTTTTTTTAATACTGGTTAAAACAAATGAATGTTTAGTTGAATGTAAGTCTTTTTTTTAAACTGAATAACACGAAACTTGTGCATGTGAATACATAGACACCTTGTTAACAGGTGTAACGGGAGAGCATGATTCTTCTTAGTCCAAATCTTGAAAAAAAATATAGAATAGCCATCCAGTACCCTAGACTAGTCCAAATAATTATGACGTCTTGAAAGGCTGTTATATTTTTTTCTTTGACGCCTTCGTTGAAGTAAAAAGTAAAATCACTCAAATACTGAACTCAGAGGAAAATCAATTTGGAAAGTCCATAGTCACATGGCAAAATCAAAAAAACAAAACGCATCAAAAACGAATGGACAAGAACTGTCATATTCCTGACTTGGTACAGGCGTCAAAGAAAAAAAATATGCCTTTCAAGACGTCATAATCATTTGGACTACCAGGACCCAGGAATCAATTTCACAAAACATCGTAAGTTTAAGTCTTAAGTGTTATACTTAAGACTTTCCTAAGTGCAATCCTAAGACAATTTCACAAAGCATATCGTAAGTTTTAATCCTACACTTAGGACCACTCTTACGATTAAATCTTAAGTCTTATCTTACGACCACTCTTAAGATATAAATACCTTAGCAACGTACTTTCGTTTCATCGAAGCATGCGCAGCGGTGTCTCCCTATGTAAACAAAACGGGACGGAATACTTTCCACGTAGATCTGATGGAAATAACAAAAAGAAAGCCACACTATTCAGAGAGTGAGCTTCTTGTACTCTCTGGAACAGTTACATCCAACATTTCTGTGATTAGGGGAGAGTTCGGGCAAAATCCTGACTATCCAAGACAAAAACAAGTACCTGTTGGGCACAGGTTGTCGAAAGGTGCAAAACTCCCATGTAAAAGTATGGCAAAATTAGGAGAAAAAATGGTCTACCCTTCATTCTATAGAAAAAGTGCAATTACTTATTTATGCCTTTATACATGCAAAGAAATTGCTTCGGCCGTTAAATTAACTAATGTTGATCATTTGGTACATTGCACAGGACAAGGTCCACGTGACTGGTGACGTAAAATAAAAATAAAAACTATCGTCATTAGCTTATATTGTATTGAATATGGCAATTTATCATATTTATTACTTAAACACATACTCTGATTTCTTTTTATACTGATTCCCCTATCTGATGGGTGACTGGGACACCTTTTGAAACAACCAAAACGGTAAGTAAATCTATACATGAAATGGTTGTTTTGTGTGACACTTTCCCAATGGCCATTCTACATCTACCCGGGGGATACTCGCTATATTTATGATACCGGGGCGGGTATGTTCCGACACACGGGGTTGCATTTTCAGCTAAATTGTTTGAAATTGGGTTATTATGTTTTTTTCTCCTTGCATTTGTAGGGGTAAGATTTGACTATCTAGAACGGGGTATTATAAATACAATGTTACCCTATTGTTCATAAGGGTGAATGTTTGGTACCATTAAAACGTTTAAACCCGCTGCAATTTTTTGCACCTGTACTAAGTCAGGAATCTGATGTTCATTAGTTGTCGTTTGTTGGTGTGATTCATAAGTGTTTCTCGTTTTTTTATATAGATTAGACCGCTGGTTTTCCCGTTTGAGTGGTTTTACACTAGTAATTTTTGGGGCCCTTTATATCTTGCTGTTCGGTTTGAGTCAAGACTCCGTGTTAAAGACCGTACTTTGACCGTGTTAAAGACCGTACTTTGACCTGTAATGGTTTACTTTTATAAATTGTGACTTAGATGGAGAGTTGTCTCATTTCGGCACTCATACCACATCTTTTTATATCTACTAAATTGAATACAACGTTTTAAATCTATGATTGCATTGGATAAAAACCGCAATTTTGATACGTTTGCATGCAAAAAAAAATCATGGTAAAGGGGTCTAAATACAGCACAAACAACCTTTTCCCAAAAAAAGACCAAAACTGTGAAAAGGCATATCTTAACAAAACGGGTATTAGTTCAGAAAAAGCTATCGTTAAAGATTTATTTTTCATTTGTCATGCACATTTCATATAACCTTTTAACTGAATTTAAAACTTATACCTAAGATTTGATATCGACATGTTAATCAATACATAATTTGAATGATCCGAAGACAGACTATTTTCACAAATTTGTCTATCATGGAGGACGTTATAATACTTCATAATTTGATGCTAAATTGTTGAAAGCCAGGAGCTTCTGACCTTCCCCATGGACCCTTTACAAGGGCAACTGGAAGTATGCCTCCCGTTCTTAAAATCCTGGCCTATGACTATTGAAATGTAAAGTAACGCCTTATACCCTAGAATTTGGTATTTCTCGTTATTGGTTTTCTGCTGGTTGGATCCACCAACTCATTTTAATGTACCGTAGACAATTAATGGAGAGAATTCGGCATCAACCCTGATACTTTAACTATTAAATATACATGCTCCAAGTCAGGAACCGTAACATTAGTGCACTTCACAATTATTTTATTTTTTTAGCCAAAAAAAGGTCCAAAATTTTTTAAGATTGTATTCTACGCTCCCTTTTTTTATGTATCCTTGAAACGCCCCTGATTGCATCAGCGACACGTACATGTATAGAGGTCTAATCTTCATCTATTAATTGGTACCGTAGAAGGTCCACCAGAGTATTGAGCGAGGATTTCTTGGCAAATATTCATGTTTATTTCAAACGCAGAGAAGTACAACCGGCACCCTTAGCCAAAAATAAATCTTCTTTTTTTTTATGTGCCTTTGGAATTAATGTTTTGAATTGTAGGTCAACTTTTTATATTTGGTATTTATTCTATAAATGTTGGTCCTGACGAATTTATCGATTAAAAAGCAATATAAATTGGAAAGTCTCATTCAAGGGATGAAAATGGAGGGAGCAAAAGGATGTGTTCAAAACGAAATATTTGTATCTTATGAACTTTTACAATAATTTAAAAAAAATGTTAGACTAAATGTGAATGGTCTTCTTTGTTTCTCCCATGAAACTGCCTCCGTTGAAAGTTTGCAAATATCCCATAGAGCAAATTACACGGATGATAAATATTGACCATTTGGTACATTGTCGTGTTCTAAGCGACACGTGCATGCAGGTCATAAATTAATTTGTTGAATGAAAAGTACAACAACACTTCAATTGCTGTTCTTTATTCTAAACTAGCTATGAAGCCCTAAAAAATTAGCCGTTCAAAACTCATACTTCACTAAACAAGAAGAACCCTTTTGGTTCAAATTATTAGTGTTGAAACTAAATTAAGCCAAGATGCAAAAGCCCAACATGACCTGTGGTCTGTTGATGAAATGGTAGTATGTTGCATAAGCCGAGTATATATGGATATGATTTTATTAATTTTCTTACTTATTCAAACTTTCCAAATCAAGTGAATTTTGTATTATTTCCTTATTTTGAAGTCATACCATTAGGACGAATCAATGGTTATCTATTTAAAGATAAATTGGAACTCTAATTGAAAATTAAGTTTTAAGGAATTATATTACAATTACGCTTACTACTTCAATGTAGTACATAACTTAAATTCGGACTACATGTATTTTCCTATTTTGAATCTATTTTCTTATTTTGAACATTTTTGTGTATTATATAAATGGTCTAGAAGTATTTACAAACATTGAAATCGCTTATTTCAAAAGCTTTCAATATAGTAAAATTTGTAAGGAGATCTGGTTTATCCAAATGGAGATCTAAGGTATATGATAAACTCTCAAGTAATAATGATACACTTTATTTCACCAATACTATGATAAACTGATGAATATATGCATTTTTCTATTTTCATTTAAATTATAGGTTTTATTTTATCAAACTATTTTACTAAAGTAATCGAAATGTAATCGATGATAACATCATAATTTTTGCTATCATCGATTAAATTACAATTACATGTAATCGAAAATATGGTCGATTACAGATTACTGTCGATTACTTGAAAAAATGTAATCAATTACAATCGATTATGATTACAGATTACGATTACCCCATCCCTGCTTCATACTATGCCATATGCTGGTGCTCGTTAAATAGCTTGTGAATCACCGCCTCTCCCTGGGTAATATTCATTGTCACCTTGATATGTGTCCATACACCGGAGTTAGGCTCTCCTATGGAACCGTTATTTTATCGTATAACTACGTTAATCCTGAATTTCATGACATATTAGCCACTGGACATTGAGTGACCACTATGCGTCTCTCTTCCAAGCATGTTTACTGTTTAATCTTCATTATGAAATCCACAATATATATGATGCAAAATTGTAGATTTCTTTTCTTGATATACATTAAGGTGGAAAACGGTAGCGGTTTATTATCTCGGTATCTGTATACATATCTAGTGGGGTCGTACGGTCTCTACATATTCTTTTTCTACGTAAGTGGCGTATGAAGAAAAAAATTGGCAACGCTGCAATCATTTTATAAGTACTTAAGATAATCGTAAGAGTGGTCGTAAGTATTTCTTAGACACTTAAGTGTGGGTAGAGGCACTCTTAAGTTTACGATCAAAGTTGGTCGTAAGTTTTGACGTAAGTTCTTTTGTGAAATTGGTTTTTGACTTAAGACTTGACGTAAGTGTAATCTTAGACTTACGATGTTTTGTGAAATTGGCCCCAGGAGTTTGAAATCCTAGCCATAGCGGTGTAAAAATATTCCAAACTCGACTATCACAGTAGAGCTTCTCTCCAAGAAAAAATATGCCTGTGATAAAGTGTTCTAAAGGGTGTTATCACAGCTTCTCTATATCACTTCAAATCATAGACTACTCCAAATAATTATGACGTCTGGCACGGTTAATTTTTTTTCTGGGACGCCTTCTTACGTAGGACGTCCCAGAAAAATAAAGAAAATAGCCTTGACAGACGTCATAATTATTTGGACTAATGCACAGACATACATCATACTTAATTGCTAGGTATTTTGATTTATTGTAAGGAAATAATGACCAGAGCATGTAATGAGGTTTGGCCCAAGTTTTTCAGTAATGCCTAGAAGTGTCTTATAATAAGGCCAAATAAAAATATATGTGTGGTTCCAGTAACCCTACTATCCATACTTTTTCAGCTTAAAAATAGCCTACCCTATAAAGATTTTATTGTCATTTTTCATTAAGCACTGTTAAAGTCAGAATGCATGTTGCTCCCTGGTCCCATAGACTTAGTCCAAATAATTATGACGTCTTGAAAGGCTATTATAATTTTTTTCTTTGACGCCTTACTTCGATAATAGCCTTTCAAGACGTCATAATTATTTGGACTACCATTATAGACTCAATGTAAAATAAAAATATAAAAAAAATTCCCTACCTACCCTAACTTTTTTCAGATGTATCTGGAACCACTTTTGTATTTGGACTAAGTTACATTCCTTTAATAACCTAGCCTTGTTATCACAGCTAAGTTTATCCCTTAATAGCCTCATCTCATTGACTTACTATGGTTAATCAACAATTTAGTAATTTAATTTAAAATTACTTATCAAGGTTAAACAATGTTAAACATAATGCATTTAGTTTACTTTTTATGCCTTAAGTCTAAAGAGTTCCCTAGAGCCAACTATAAATGAAATAATCTTACAAATAACAAAAATATGTTAATACAGATTTAGAAAATTTAAGGAATAAAGAGTAGACAACTCATGAAAGTATCTGTAATAACACACATAAGTTATTTTCTTTAATCACCCTATAGAGTATGTTGGATCTCAGACTTAACATCATGACCTTTAATAACTGAGGCACGAAATTGAAAAGAGCGCTGTCATATCATGCATATATGGTATTTTGAACCCCCTAAAAAGTGAACTTGGGTCAAAATACCATGCTGTATGTGGTAAGACCATTGCACAGTAAAATTTTCAAAATATCTTTTCCATTATCTTAAATACATATAAACTACTAAACTGGAGTACTATTAGTGGTACCTAACACTACAGGGAGATAACTCTGTAAAGTCAGGTAACGTTTTAATTACGCTGTATTTTAAAGGGAATATATAAGGCTTCTCAATGATCAAAATTGGTGTTTGTCAAACTGCTATATAACCAGTGTCATTTTTCTGACAAAACGGTTGGTTCAAAATTTTAGAAATTTTTATATTTTTGTTAAACATTGTTAACATGGTTAAAGGTTCAAAGTAAATACATTGTCAAATTTTATGAAAATTAAACCAGCCAAATTAATTTTTGTGAAAGTGTTGGGTACCACCTGAAGGAGTTAGAATAGCTAGAATTTTTGACATCAGAGGTCTATAGTCATGATAGTAGGGGGTCCAATAAACTGCAGGGGGTCAAAATACCATGGCTATGTAAAATTTTCAAAACATCTTTTCCATCATGTTCACATGATGTTATTACATACAAACTGCTAATTTGATTATCACTACTGGTTATCACTACTGTATAAAGGAGTTAGGCAACTGTTAGATTAGCTTGATTAGTAGGGGGTTCAATATACCATGCTCATTGTTGAAGGCCTTTAAGGCTTATGGTAATCTATGGTTGTTAATTTCTGTGCCATATTTGGTCTCTTGTGGAAAGTTATCTTAATATCTTGCTCATTTGCAATACCACATCTTCTTTTTTATAAACTTCTGTATTAGTAACATTTTCCACTGAAACTACTGGGCCAAGTTTATTATAGATAGAGATAATTGTAAGCATTAAGAATGTTAAGTAAAGTAAGATCTACAAACACATCACCATCACCAAAACACAATTTTGTCATGAATCCATCTGTGTCCTTTGGGCCTAAAATAAAATTTCATTTGTTTGGCATTGCCGCCCGACCCACTGAAAATCTTGCCGCCCGAATAATTTTATTGGTGTTTTAAAATTTGTATTTTTTTTATTTAAAAAATCGGAAAATTCCGGAATTTTGATCATATCCGCGGAGTTTGTTTCCAGGCTTTACTTATTTCAAATCATGATCTTTGAAGTGCTTGTTGTACACTGTATTCAGAATAAGCGCTTGAATGACATAGATTAGAAAAAAGTCTGCCAAAAATGTCAAAAAAAGACAGGCAGTGGATAGCATCCCCTATAGTCTCGATCACCCAGACGCATTATGAATATAGCGTCTGGATTTTTGTGTCTTTGGATTTCGTTCATAGATGGCGTTTTAAAATTAGGTAATGACCTTGACTACATGTTCCCGGAAGGAAAAACTTCAGGAAATTATATGGACGATAACATGCGGCAGTGGTTGACCAGAGTTGATCAGAGTTGTGAGGTTCAGTGTAAAATGGAACGTTTAAACAGCATGGAAAATAGACAATTAACTTATCAAGGTTCATGTTTACGAATGTCTCTTTTAATAGGATAGGGAAAAGGTAGTTTTTTAACACATAACTCAGAAAGGGGGGGTGCAAACTTATCCTTGGTTGTTACAACCTACTGTTTTTGTACACCTTTATGCAACCAAGGATTAGTTTGCAAAATCATAACAACCAGAGGCGGATTTAGGGGGTGGGGGGGGGGGCCTCCCCTTTTTGAGAAAAAAATTGGTTGCTTATATAGGGAATCATTGAAGCGTGACTGGAGCGGGCCCCCTCTTATGTCAGTCAGTGGGCCCCCACTTTGAAAATTTCTGGATCCGCCACTGACAACTAGTATCATAAAAATAAAATATTTGACAGTTTGTATTAGGTTTGTAGTTTTAAATATTTTACCTCATGCATCGATCAATGAAATCTGAGACAACACAGTAATCTCAGCTGAAATCTCAATAAAAAAAAAAACTATCAAAACATTTGACTCTTGAGTTATACTGCAAATCACAAGGATATTTAATATGACTAATCTGCAGTAAGCACCAAGAATTGATGCTTAAAGGGAAGTCCCTTCTTGTACTTTATGCAGATGAGTCAAACTCCTAAATTATTTAAAATATTTTAAAAGCATATTTTTAAGATTATAGATTCTGTGTCCAACCAGCAAAGATCATCAAGGGACGGTGCAAGAGAATATGAAATTCTTCTTACAATAAGACAATTTATCCTCATGCTATATGGATTATGCCATTTAGAATTTAGAATGCACTTAATGAAACAAACAATTAAACAAATACAGATTTACCGTTGTAACAATTGTTGATACATGAAGTCAGACTAAATGTTGTTGATTGCCATAACAGGCTGATTAGTATTGAGAATGAAATAAATAATATGACCAACAGAATACAGTATATTATAACTATCTATAATCTATGTACATTGTAAACTATGCATAAAGTATCTGCATTGAGTTGCATCTGAAATAGTAAAATACTGACATATTATATCTTTTCCAGGTCAGTTATCTGTATTGAATGGCTGGAGAATACAAACCTAGTACAAATGTTTATAGGGGAACGAAGAGGCCTCACATATAACTGACTGTCATTGGGTAATTTTATTATTAATAAAAAATTGAGAATGGAAATGGGGAATGTACATGTGTCAAAGAGACAACAACCTGACCAAAGAGCAGAAAACAGCCAAAGACCACCAATGGATCTACAAAACACTGAGAAAATCACGCACACAGAGGCATGCTTCAGCTGCCACCTTAACAAAAATGTGTACTACTCCTGGTAACATGGGGTCAAGGTGATAATGAATGTTATACTAGACTCCGAAATATATAAATGAACTAAAATTAAATATCATACAAGACTAACAAAGGCCAGAGGCTCCTGACTTGGGACATGCGAAAAAATGTGTAGGGGTTAAACATGTTTTGCAAGATCTCAACCTATCCAGCTAGCCATTGTAGAAAAACAAAAACAATAGGCACATTAAATCTCAGTTTAAAGAAGTCATATTTAGTCCTATGTCAGAATAGGTAACAAACCAAACTAAGCAAAATGACGATGAAAAAATTTACAAAGGACTACTAGCAGGTACTGACATGTTCCTAATACCGGTACGACATGAATTACCAATAAGAAAAATAATTTCTTTGGTTTTATTCCGATACAGATACATGAAGTCAGACTAAATGTTTTTGAACCTTGCATATCTACTTGAAGTTGTTTCTTAGTTTTGCAAAATTACTTTATTCAGTAAAATTTCTAAACAAATGTATAGTTTTGTAGACATTGGCCTCACACAAATTGCATTTTATTAAACTTGAGCTAATTATTTTTCAGCAAAAGGCTTTGCAGCCATACAAAACATGTATTTCATCTTGGAAGAAAAAGAACAACAGTCCTGATGATGGTGACAGGTCAAATTAATCTACCAGGTAACACATACACAACATATTGTTTTAAGGCTTTTCCATTTAAACATACATGCATGCATATTGGGACCAGGGAAGACACTTAGAGATCCAAAGTTATAATGTGGGGGGGGTTAATTGCAATGAAAATGTTAGTGAAATTCTCAATTGGCTTCTATCAGTTGATTATTGATTATGTATAAATTTAACTTTATTAGCTATAGTTGAAAAATCTACTTTTTTCATCTGTTATATTTATCCTTCCATGGATGGGCACTTGTTGTTTAACTTACATACATTATTGTTAAGTTAGTTTAGTAAAATATAATAATGGATTAAACCCAGATTTTAGTTAAATATAGCCTCCTTTTGTTGTGCTTGATATCCTGAATTTTTTTTATATTAAGATAAGTAAGTTAACACTTATAGATATTCTCCATCAAATATAATATTTTTTTACAACCAGTATATATTTTAAATGGAACGTCAGAAAGCGAGAGTAAAAAAAAAACAATTCACAAAAACAGAAAAATTGAAACAAATGCATGACATAGATGTGTTGAAAAACAAAAGGAATGTTTCTCTGTTTAAGAGTTATTGTATGGACTACAAACACAAAATTACACAATACAACCCTCTTAAAAACCCAGGTTATATCAGGTGTTAAAAGTGAACATACACTGCTTGTATATGATTTATAGTTCATAACAGTCTCATTCTGTACCTCTGTCAAATTAGCCATACTTGGTATAGAATAAAGATTATTTGTACACAATGATTTTCAATGTAAAGTTTCACATAGGAAAATAACTTTGTATAATTTTCATATGTCTGTTTCCTGTAAACTAGTAACGATTACCAGTATAGTTGTATAGTTCTGAGCATTTTGTCAAACATATAAACTTGTTATAATATTCCCTGAACATTTTGGTACAGGATTGTGGGTAAAACTCTTAAAATATAAATATTTCTGTAACAATTGTACATGTAATAACAATTAGCCACTTCATGATATCCATTACCAAAAATGTTGTATAGTCTGATTATAACCACAGAATTTACTTTGCTTTTCAGATACTAGTGAAGAAATAAAGAAACAAGAGTAGACACCATTTGACCAACTGTGCTTACAATACTTGTGCAATAGTTGTAATTGATGTCCATACTACATTGTAGTGTCATACATGTATGATAATACATTACAGCATCCATAGAATTATCATCTTGGTCGTCAATGCCTCTCATTTCTTAATAAATTGCATTTGTTATTTTGGTTGTATGATTTTCTAAAAAGCCTTTTTTGTTATTAATGGAGTAGAATGTTGAAAAAACAAATGACAAAGATCATTGCTGAATGAAGTACAAGTATTTTTTTAAAGTTTAAATAGACAATTGGTATGGTGTTTGAGTGATGTAAAATAGATATTTCTTATTTGTTTCCAGTACATTAATAAGCACTTTATCACACAATCAGTGGCAGATCCAGAAATTTTCATAAGTTGGGGCCCACTGACTGCCTAAGAGGGGGTCCGGCCCACTCCAGTCATGCTTCAGTGATTCCCTATATAATCAACCAAATTTCTTTCCAAAAAAGGGGAAGCCAGGGGCCCCTGGCCCCCTCTAAATTCGCCTCTGACAATACCATGAAAATAAATTAGCTGTAGCTATTTGTTGTATTTCGTTTTACATTGTTTATTTCTGACATAAAACCCGCTTAAAAAAATACAATTTGAAACTAGAAACACTTATCCTAAAAATTGCATTTTAATATTAAAACCAAAGAGAATGAAGAAAGAACACTATCGAGTGTACCTTAATATGATTCTGAAAAGTAATCATTACATTGAATGCTTATAATTATAATGAGATATGGTATGATTGCCACTGAGATTTATATCCACCAGAGTTCAAATATTGTGCATTCAATTTGTAGGTCACCTTTCAACCTTCAACAATGAGCAAAATCCATAGCCTATAGTAAGCAGAATGAAGATGAGTATAAAAAAGATGTGATATAATTTCCAATGAAAAACTATAGGTTACTGTACAGCCTTCAACAATGAGCAAAACCCATACAACGTAATACCAATATACAGTTGTATAAAGATGAAGGAAAAACAAACGAAAACCACTGAATTAGAGGCTGTTGCCTTGGGACAGGCACATATATACATACATACAGAATGTGGTTGGGTTAAACATGTTAGCGGTATCCCAACCCACCCCCCATACCTAGGACAGTGGTGTAACAGTACAACATAAGAACGAACTATAAAAAAATCAGTTGAAAAAGGCTAGTCATCAGATGGATACAATTAGAAATACTACATAGAGTGGACGTGGCCGGGTACTTGTATATCCCAACAACAAAGGTACATTTGAGTATGATTGCCAATGAGACAACTCAATCAAAGTTCAAATCAAGTGGATGTTATCAATTATAGGCAACTGTACAGTCTTCAACAATGAGTAAAACCCATATATAGTCTGCTGTTAAAGGCCCAGACATAAATTATATGAACAATTCAAATGAGAAACTGACGGCCTAATTTATTACAAAACAAAAAATATCGAAAATTAAAAATTACATGCATGAACCAACAACAACCACTGAACTAAAGCTTAAGGCATAACACTGTAGTCTGTACAAGGGTTAAATAATACTATTAATTTGAAAGCATGCCTTTTATGGCTTTATTTGTAAATACCCAGCTATCTATCTAATTGCCAACTGCAGAAATTGTAATATTTCATAAAAGGCTATCAGGAACTATGATACTGAAAATATATGGTTTTTGGTAGGGTTTGTGTTGCTTTCTTTAGTTTTTGTTGTTGCGTTGTGTCCTTCTTTATGACTATAAATACTAGGAAAAAGAAATAACCTAGTAAACTGAATTAGTAAGTCTATCAAGCCTCTAATCCTTGTTGTTAGGGTATATTAAGAAAATAAAATTGCTATGAATAACAATACAGTAGAAAGTAGGTCAACAAACACTATCTCGATGTGGCTATATATGTATGTAGATTTATGTTAAATTGAAGGGCATGTAAATAAAATAATCAGATTTTCCTGTTCTTTTAGTTAAAACCATTCACAGCCAAAAATATCTGGTGAAATTCTGTTGATTGATGTGCAACTCAGTATATTATATAAAGGCATACGACTACAATTCACACATATGCACAGTACATAAAATCATGAGTTACTTAATCCTGCAAAAATCCATAGAAGAATATTGACAGCAATCGATCAATGCAATACTGCTTTGCTCTACAAAATAAAACAAATTTATTATACATTAAATATTGAATCACCTGAGTAAAAAATTGTCTATAATAATAGTCTGAGGTCTTACTCAATAAAATAAGACCTTGTACAGCTGTTGCATACTTGCAGTGTTTTATTCATATTATAAACCATTACCAGGGTAACAAAGAAATACAATATTAAAGACTTCAAATCAAAGAGGACTGACAGAAGACCAAATAAGGTACACAAGCTCCATACAAATTTAAAAAAGAATGTTTAGAGAGGGAAGGCATCACAGAAAAAAACATGCCTAGTCCTATAATTTTTGCATCTACATGTAAGCAAAAATATAAAATAGTCTTTCAAAGTGTCAAAATTATTTGGACTCTTGGACATGTTTTGAACTTACGATACCAGATAGATGTAAATAGTTCTTTCAATGCCAATGGGAAACATTTCTTCAAATAATATAAATATATGCTCATTTGACATAAATTTTGTACTAAAAAGTGGCTTTTACAACAAAAACAAAATTAATCACTTAAAATGTATTACTCATATAAGGGAGCTACCATTTGATTTTTATGGGGGGGGGGGGGCCTAGGATCAAATTTGAAAAAAATTGGCAGGACAGGAGTTTTGAGTAAAAAAAAAAGGCAGGATGAGACATTTGCAAAAAAAAAAGTCAGGACGGCAATTTAGGTAAAAAAAAGGCAGGACCGAACAGAGTGAAAAATAAAAAGGCAGGACAGATATTACAGCTTAAAAAAAATTCAGGACAAAATTTTTCATCCTAGCCCCCCCCCCCCCCCCCCCCATAAAAATCAAATGGTAGCTCCCTAAGGGATAGTCATGCAATTGAGGGGTTGTTCCTAACCTGTTGGAGGCAAGGTCTTTTTAATACAATTATTAAATTAAAATTATTTTGAAACTCAGATCACAGGGGTTTGTTTCAAAACCTGTGCTCAGATGTTCAACTGTTCAATAAATTTATGTTGCGCGACTTTACTGTTTTTGCTTTTAAACCTATCAACTATAACCTACAATTCACCTACTGCCTTTTGACAACACATTAATTACACCATGACCCTTTAACACGTATATGCTAGCTGCATGTTGATGTTCTGTGGTTGAAGTCGATAAAAAACAAGCACTCATGGAGGCTGCCATTTTGGATGTTGTGGGTCAAACTATCATTTCGGATAATATCGTTACTTTTCATAGGTCTACGAATAATCCAAAATGTTCCGAGTCTCTGACAGAAATCTGTCATAAGAATTTTTACCATTGCGAAAACCCAGACGTTTGATTTGTAAAATTCAAGCGTCTGGATAATCGAGACTACATCCCCTAATGCTCCATTCAAGGGAGAGGAGTGTTTTATTAAAACATAAGATTTTCACCTAACCTTACATGGAACATGGATTGATGTTCTGAAAGGCCTTGTAGAGAACTCAAATGTCGTCTTTGGTATAGCAGACAGTGACACTATAATTTGTTGGTGTCTGCTTTGCATCCTCACTTCATGGGATAGAAGCTTTTCACCAAGACATGACAGAACAAACATCTGTAGCTTTAACCCTTGAAGGATCTCTTGAATATGTGAAATCTATCATGTTTCTTGAACCAGATAACAAAGCATGATGTAAATTCCAAAACAATGCATTCTTTGACCTATAAATTATTTACTTTTACAAATTGTGACTTGGATGGAGAGTTGTCTTGTTGGCACTTATACCACATCTTATTATATATATTCAAAATGATGCCTTGGCTTGATGACTGAAAGGTGTACCTGCATGCACAGTTGCCTGAAGATTTCATAATTATAGCTAAAAAATAGGGGAAATAAAATATTTTTACTTAGTATTAATTATTATATAGAATACTTAGTACTAAAAATATTTTATTTCCCCCATTTTTTCGCTATAATTATAATTAATACTACTAAAAATATTCTATTTCCCCCATTTTTTTGCTCTAATTATGAAATCTTCAGGTGACTGTGCTGCATGAAAGCACCAAAGCTAAAAAAAACAATACATGTATGGTCCACGATTTACAGGTTTATAGACAATAGTTTTGTACCTGTAGAGGTTAGCCTGGTACAAAACATACATATTTTAAAGACTAGCCTCTTGTGTGTATCACAAACTAAAAATCCAACCCTCTTTTCTTAACATGAATAAGATAATTCTTAAAACAATAAAGATATCTGACAGCAACATATTTATAAATATTGTCTGGCATTCATGTCTGTTCTTGTGCCAAGTAATTTTGTAATATTTTTCTATCCTCAAAAGCTGATCAGGGGCTGCAGTGGCTTTGATTGTTTTCTAGTTCGACAAAATTTACATTTATCAATGCTAGTCTATCACCTCTAGGTATACAAATGTAAGTTTGCAACCACAAAATTAAGGTTAGATTGTTAAGACATTTATGATAAGGTTCCTCTGTGCACTACGCTTTCATCCACTAATAAACTGATTGTCATGAACTTGCCCATATGGTGTAGAAGGTTAATTTTAAATACCATCAAACAAGCAAACAATGAATCAAAGCTTAAATCACTTATTTGTACAGGGAGCTGTAGTGGTCGAACTGATTAAAATATGACAAGTTTACCAAACTGAAGGCAACTTCAAGATGTGACATTAAGCCTCTGTTCAATAGACAGTCCCACAATTAAGATTCAATTTTCATGTCTAACATGTTATATGGTTAATAATGTCAGTTCCCTACCACAGATCTGTTTCTGCTGGGTACTTTGGTTTACTCCTCCAAAAACACTGAACGTCTGACATGAAATTACCCATATGTTGTAGAATGTGACATTAACCCCTATCAAAGAAACCATCAGTTTGTACACACAACTGCAAAATGGTGCACTGCTTTTGGCTGTGATCTAGAGTCAAAAATGATTATGGTTGCAATATATAGTTTTTAAATGTAATAAAAAAAAAAAAATCCCTACCTACCTACCCAACAGCTGATGGTGTGAGTCGGCAATGCCAAACAAACAATTTTTTAAGGGTGGCCTCACAGAGATATGTCTCGCCTTTTTGTAATTTTGATTATGCAAATGTTGAAATCAAAAAAGCTTTAACATCTTACACAAGTACGTTATGCAAATATTCAAAGTCAATGAACCATGACTGAGTTACATGGCTGAACAATCTCCACGTAAATGAGGTGTGCCAATGCTAATGCAACTGAATACCAAATACCATTGACTTATTAAAATTTGTTCCAAAATCTAAATACAAACATTAGCTTATAAACTATGTAAAAGTTTCAAATTCTATGAACCATGAAGAGGGGGTGGGGCTATATCATCTCCATGGAAATGCTTATACAACTGAATACCAATTAACAGATTGGCCTACCACTAATAGTTCCCCTTGAACTCACCTAATCACAAACTAATACATGATAACTTAGAAATTTTTTTAAAAAGTCAAAAGACCATGACTAAGGGGACGGAACCATATTATCTCCATGGAAATGAGATATGCCAATGCTTATACAACTGCATACCAAATATCATTGACCTACCACTTGTGGTTCCCCATAAAACGACCTAATCACAAACTAATACATGTACAATAAGCAAAAGTTTTGAAGTCAATAGACCATGACTGAGGAGGCAGGGCCAAATAATCTCCATGGAAATGAGATGTGGCAATGCTTATACAACTGTATACTAAATATGATTGACCTACCACGTGTGGTTCACCATAAACTAGACCTAATCACAAACTACTACATTGTTGACGCCGCCGCCGACGCCGGAAACAGCATACATAAGTCTCGCTTTTTGACTCCGACAAGGCGAGACAAAAATCTATTTACACATTTTTCCAAGGGTAAATTTGGGAAAATGTAATCATATATTTGTTGTCAATAGTGAAGGACAGTTTAAAACATGCATTTTACAAAAATGTACGCACTTTGTCGACCATTCGTTTATGCGCCTGGACAGAAAGTTACGGAACTATAGATAGTCGCAATTTAAAATATATACAAAGTTCAAAGTTCAAAGTTCTTTATTTTCCAATTAAGGGCCCTGACGGGACATAATGACAACAATACACAATACATTCTGATTCTTAACACATAAACATATAATGAAGATAAAATTAAAATTTCAAGTCACATGAAGAGGATGAGATAATATCATAGAATATATATATCATATATTAAAAATATCACAACATAAAACAATTGTTATTTATAAGTTATTTGAGTTCTTTCAAAGTTTCATATCTTTGATTTTTTTTCTGCCATGCCAGAGTGCCAGCAAAAATAATATAATAATTTATTAATTCACCATATTAAATTGAGAATGGCAATATAGTTTGCTAACAGAGGTCCACCTCGTCTCTTATCCAGAAAAATAAGTTGAAGGAATAAATAATACAAGTCACTAAAATGGAAAAGAGACCAAGGGCAAATGCACTTGGACATGTTAGTCAGTGGAATTTTAGAGAGCGTCTTAACCTCCTCGTGATTAGTGCACAAAAGTAAAAAAAAATGTTCACTTTAATGCAGAATTCACCAAGGGATGATACAATCTAATTAAAATATTGATCTCTGATTACGTTATAAATACTACATATGTAGTATTTATAACGTAATCAGAGATCAATATTTTAATTAGATTGCCAGTTTGTTGAGACATGTTTCGAGTGCCCGCAAAAGAAATATCCTACAAACCAATAAAATTGATAGCAAAATTTTTCCTATAAAATATGTTCTGGCCCATCCACTAAATATTTTTTTTAAAGTTCTTGCCCATCCAAATATTTCCACAAAAAAAGTGCTTGCCCCGCCCCATTTTGCACCGGCCCATCCATCTGATAAATATTGAACGGTCCCTTAATTGTATATCACAAGACCTTGATTTTCTGAAGCCGTGCTGAAGATCGTATAATATATGATGTGTTTCAAGATGAGACATGATGCTACTTGTAATGATGTGCTCCATGAGCTTGCAACACATGCAGGTTAAACATGTTAAAGATATTGGCCTGTAGTTAACGGGTTTGTATTTTTTCCCTTTTTGAAGGCTGGGGCTACATTAGCATGTTTCCAATCCTTATGTGTTTCTCCAGTTTCAAGTCACTAGCGGATTTAGGGGTGTTTTTTGGGGGGTGCATCTTCCAGCAAACCTATGTAAAGTAAACAAAACCTTTCATCAACTGAAATAATATTATTTTGAAAAACATAAATGAGACCAGAAAAACAATTTAAAAATATTCAAATCAGTCGACAATATAAGATAAAATATAAGACTATTAAATGAAAGCATTTCGACATCGTAATTTTGTTATGCGCGATGGAATGTCTGTGTCACATATACTCAAGGATATGATCAACATTCCCTTTTTCTAGGTTGTGATATTTTCGACAAATCTCGGAGTTTTTAATTGCCATGAACAAGGCGATATGTGTTTATTGTTGTGACGGAACTGCATCGCTTCCGGGAAACATGACTTTATCCTGGTTTTGATTTGTTTAGTGTTACTCAATCTTTAATGTTCTGTAAAACATTGTTTTTACTGTTGCTTGTGTTTTTGAATAGGGTGTTTAATTGTACTTTTTTCATATATCTATTTGGAAATTTAAGTAAAAAATGTAGTATTGGTAAATGATGATATTTCAACTTGTACATTCAAACCAACAAACATGCATTGTATTTGCATGTTATTTAACTCTTCTTCTTAAAAGTTAACTGGTTATAGATTGAACAAAAAATTTCCCCCCCCCGCTAGAAAATCTTAAAATAATTTTTGTATTTACCATTTCTGGTTTTAATGTTATCTTTTCTATAAATTGAATATCTAGCACTGCATAGGGTGACACGTTGTCACTATACTCCTTTTAATATATACACATGTCATAAATTACATTGGCCTGAGGGTAACTTGATAATTAAAGGATCAAAGGATTTAATTAAGACAATCAAAGGCATGTATCCCTATATGTTATTACTTTGTTGGTTTAATGATTAAAACGACGTTTTTGTAAGCTAGATTTGAAGAATTTAAAATACTTTTTCACCCTATTATATATATATATTTTTTTTTTAGAAAATGACACTTGCTGAATTAAGGCAACTGCTACTAAAGCATCATTTTATAAACAGACCAAATATTTCAAAATTTCAAGGTCTTATGAATAGTACTGAACTAAACAATCTGTGCAAGTTTATAAGAATTATTATTAAATGCCTAGAATCTCCTGGGTAATCACTTTATGTCTCTATTTTACATTTGTATTTAAAATTTATACCAATCTAATTAAAATATTGATCTCTGATTACGTTATAAATACTACATATGAGCTCATATGTAGTATTTATAACGTAATCAGAGATCAATATTTTAATTAGATTGAATTTATACTATGTTAATTTATTTGTATATGGCTCTGTACCATTGTACTTTGGTTTATGAGAATAACGATATATATAAAGGATGTTGCAAGCTTTATTTCCACTTCTGTACCTAGTGCCCAAATGTATAGCATTCTAAATGAAAACTGGAATCCACCTAGTTCTTTTTCTTTCCATAAACGTGAAATGTACGGGTTTAAAAGATGCTTCTAATATGCGTGGCTGCACCATTTCCCATGCATTGTCCACTCAACGGTCTTCAACTTCACAGGACGACATTTATACCAAATTTTGCGATTCGTTCGCTACTGACGACAACCTCGGACAGTCTGTTAAAAAAAAAAACACGTTCAGAATTGGGTAAAGCAAATGGTGAATGTTAATCTCACAAAGAAACAAAAAAATTCCACCAAACAGCATTATCAAGATCACAAAACATAAACAACACACATGATACAACGCGGCTAGTGCATGGAATAGATGCAAGGGGTGATACAGCAATTGCACAATGGGTAGATAGATCTGTAATTAAATAATTATACAAATCAAAATTTATTTAGAGTAACCATATGCCGGATGAACAAAAAGTGTGCCATTTATTGAAAAACATATGGTTTGGTATAACAAGAAAACTTCTCTAGTGTTTAAAAACATTTCTCACAACTGAATTGTCCAATAACAGCATAACAGTTAAACCCCTTGCCCCCTCATTATTATAACATTCTTGTTTTGTTTTGTCTGTTAATAGTCTTTTCGGTATTTCGTTGTACTCTACAAAATAGTGATGTTTAGGCAGAAAGTAAACGATCAGAACCATTCATAATATATCAGTGTTACACAAGAAGTATTTGAAGCAAAATATCACCAAAACGTACCATTAAAAGGATCACTTTACTAGGCTTTCTTAATGAATATATACAAGGATTTTTTGTTCTATTCAAATTCATTATTCATTTTCTGAAATTAGCTTTTTCAGTGCCACTCTATGTTATGACTGTCCTTAATCGATGATAAGTTTCATTTATGGATGGTGTTGTTTATTGCTTTTGAAAGTTAGAAAAAGTCCTTGTTTGTACTATAAATGTTTCGTTCAGGGCATTTTCTCACGAAGATCTGTCAGGTGAAAAATCATCTGGATACCACACTCGTTTGATGCGTTTGAGCTGAGATTAATCTCAGGTTTGAGCTATTGATTTTGCAATTTTTATTGGAGATCTGTATGGTTTTGATTAACTTTTCATCGGTGAGTACATGCAGAGTTATGATGCTTACCGATTAAGGGCGAAGATGTCCGTATTTGAACGATCATTGTAAACCTTCCATTTAAATGGACATCTATGAGAAAACCATGCAGATGGTGCTCCATGCAAAGTTGTTTGATTTTGATAAAACTTTGCTAACATGTTCAGATTGACCTTATATGAAAGTCATGCACGTTTGAAGCCCTTACACTGCTGGTTACCATGGCAACGATAGGGATTTAGGGTATTTCCCAGTTTATTTATAGATGCATTTACTGAAATGCATAGATTTCATAGATTTCTCTAATAGAAATAAATACTATAATACTTCTGAGTGTTTAAATACTTTAATAGCACAGATAGGATGTGTATGAAGTATAAATCACATAATTTTGTTAAACATAATGATATATATAGAAAATAAGGGCGTGGCAAAACACATTAAGTGATAAAAAATATGGCCTTTTCATCAAATCACACTAAAATAGACACTACAGCCCAAAAGTCGCTTTAATTTACCCTAAATTTCAGACATACATTGCATTTTCTTTGGTTCAAAATATTTTGAAGGGATTTCGGTTGCAAATTAATTTTATAGATTTTATTGATCATTTAAAAGCTGAATTACACATACATGACATATCTAGATATAGGGCCCTTACATGAACGACTTGTTTGGGTCCATTCCCCCTGAGTCTGTTGAAACTGTGACTCATTTCATACTACACTGCTGACAACTCCGAAATATTAGGAACAAGATAGTTCTAGAAACAGTTGATGTACTTTAAAATAACCAGTCTTTGAATTTAATGAAATATTGGACAATAAAAATCTGCAAATAATCCTGGACATTACACCGGTAGCAACATCAAGGATACTCTCTCCAGCCAGTGTAGCAAAAGTAGAACGCCTAACTAGATGCATGAGGCCAAATAAAAATATATGTGTTGTTCCAGTAACCCGACCGACCCTGGTTAACACCCCCCCCCCCCGACCCTAGAATTTTTTTTTCATTTCTTAAAAATAAATTTTCACACAATCAAATTTTGAGGATTGTGAATTAAAGTAATTAAATTCATAGATTTCTGTCATCTGAATTTCCATCACAAGTATCTGTTATGGCTAAAATGCAAGAATTCATAACAGAATGCAACAAAATTAACTAAAAACATATCATGGCTGTTTATTTTACAACCACACCCATGTAAAAATGTCAGACTTCAGGCGTGTATAATAAGGGAAACAATTTCGGTAAACACACGATTCTTTTCCGGATTTTGACATTAAAAAAAAAAAAAAAAAAAAATTGCCGACCTACCGACCCTATTTTTTAAAAGTATGTAACTGGAACCACACATATATTTTTATTTGGCCTGAGTTACCAGTTACATAAAGCCCCTAATAAGATAGATCAAGATAGTATGCGGATGATAATTATAATAATAATGACTTTAAAAATTAAAGACACTAACTGCTTCCATAAAAGAAGAAACAAAATCTTTGTCACAAAATTCATGAAATTCTTATATATATAAACTAGTCAATTTTACAGAGCAAAAATAATGAACCTATTTTACCATATATTCATACTAGTCATGAGGGGGGATAGGAGGGGTCCTGATCTCGAAATCCCGGGCTTGAAAAAATGAAATCCCGAAATCCCGGGCTTAAAAACAAAAATCCCGAGGTCCCGAAATTTGCAAAAAAGAATTCCCGGATCCCAAAAGGGTCAATCCTGAAATCCCGAGCTTAAAAACACCCGATCCCGGAGTCCCGATAAAGGTCCTATCCCCCCTCAGTCATGCTAGTGGTGACATTTTATTAAAGTGTGTGATCTTATATTGAAAATATTTAAATTATACAGCTAACAGAATTTTAAGTAATACTTGAATTACATAACAGAATAATAAACACAAGGACCTTAGAAGAAATGAATATAACTTTTAGATAATACTTTATAATACAGCTTAAAGCCTTTTAATTCATGAGAAAGAGGCACTCATTCTTTTATCTTTTTACTGTGAAACAAAAGCAAATATATGGAATAATGTTTTTGATATTTTAAAGAAATGAGTCATACTAACTTTTAAAGCATACATACAGTCAGGGGTACTACTTGTACATGTAATGTTTATTTACTTGAGGTAGTAAAAAAAAAATATATACACATATATATATTTTATAAGTTAATTGTAATGTTTAAATAATCTCCCCTTAATTTTCTCAAAATTCACTTGTATAAGTAAATTTTTCTTACAATCCCACAAAAATTTTCAAGTTTTGAGATGTAAAATCATGCCTTTAATGATTATTCCCGAGGTTAGCTTTTAATTTTGGATTAGCAGATTAGAGTTCAATGTTTCATCTCATTAATTCAACAAAGAAACTGATTGCACAAAGATCTTAAGGATGTACTTAGGTGAGGTTAGGTGAAAATTAATAAATTAAGAAGTTAAAATTGATACTATAAGCTGGTAGAGCATCAATTAAGGATAAAAATAAGCTAAAAATATTGATAGGTCATGGACCTCCTTTTCGAGATATTTGAGATTTAAAATATGACGGGAAAAGGCAGACTCAGGACTTTTACCTTATATTTGCATTGGTAAAATTAGGTCTGAAAACAAAAGAAAGAAAATTAAGAATCTTCTAAAATTTTGGTAAATGACCTTTCATGAGCTATTAAGTCTTATATGAAAAAATAAATGGGTGTTATGGGGGAAAATATTTTACATTGTATTGTATGGAAAAACACCAAGGAGTCCGAACATTTGACACAAATTTCAAAACCTCATCTAAGTACATCCTTAAGTATTTGCGCAATGCCTTCAAAAATTGCTCTTTGGGGGCTTGTAAATGAGCAGTGTTCTGAAGATACATGTAACAGACAAATTGGATTTTCATTGTCCATAAAATTACACTTTAAAAATGATAAGTAAAGACATTGGGAAATGGCAGACAATTTTAAATTCTATTAGAGTAAAGAATTCAAGAAAAGAAGATAGGATTACTTTTTTACGGGTTCGACGACTTACAGAAAAGAGCGACGATTTACAGAAAAGGACCGAAAAGGACCAAAAAGGACCAAAAAGAACCAAAAAGAACCAAAAAGGACTGAAAAGAACCAAAAAGGAGATCAACGTTTTTTGTAATCGAAGAAAATTAGCAAATTGCAAATTATTTAAGTCTATTAAAAATGAAAGGATATTTTTGACAAAAGTTTATCATTAGGTTTTTAAACCTTATACTGCGACAGGACTACATATAATAACTTACTGTACATGTGAAAAATTATAGGTAGGGTCGGATGCCTAACTTATGGAATAGAAAACATAGAACAGAAAAGAACATATAAGATATTTATTCATTACTGTCAAACAATCGTTCTACGTTAATTGTATTTATAAGCTAAGTGTCATTATTTTGTCCAATCTCGGTCGCTAATTCATTTCGAACATTACAACAGTTCCTTATATATATTTTTTTGGAATGTGTATATATATTCCATTCATCAGTGAATATATAATAACACGGACATTCGTACAATCGGACAAAAACAAAATTAAACAAAATATCGAGACGGAAAACTTTACAGTAGTTATTGAATAAATACGAATATTTCGTTCTTTTTTTGTGTTTGTGTATGTGTATTACATGAGGGAGGTAATGCCCTTTACCGCCAGGCGTCAAACGGTCATTTTCCGCTACCGTAAGCGTCAAATGTATAATTTTTTACCGTGATTCGTCAAAATATCCTTATTGTGATTCGTCCGATGTCTTAAATAATTATGGTTACCGTTATTTTTGGGAAAAAATAGCGTGATTCGTCAAATTCAGCTGATTTTTTTTTTATCGTCTAAAAGGAAGTGTACATGTTATCGTCATTCACTAAGAATTATCGTTAACGTCTTTGGTTAGAATTTTTACCGTTATACGTCATTAAGGTACCCCATTCCTACCCTGATCTTACATGTTAAATGAAAACACATTAATTGTTACTGTGACACGTTAAACCTGTCAAGGATTTGAATTCTTCAAGGAAAAGTCACGCTATCTCCATGCACAAGTTTCTCTATAGATACATATACTAGCACAGGCCAACATTTATTTTATCACCATCTGACATTGTTTCGCTAATGTACATAGCTGTTTTAAATGGTTTATAAGATAAAATTATTAGAAATCAACAGGCCATTAACTTTTTCACACCCTTTAATCTATACCTATAAAAGAGTAAACAGTTATCAATTATACTGAAAGCGGGTGCACTATTCATTTATCTATATTTCCTGAAAGACGAAATGAAATGACTGTGATGTGCACAACATTTATAATATGTAGATAATGATGTATTTATTCACATGTAGCCCAACGTTTTATACCGTAAATTGAATTAAGAAATTGAAACGAACCAGGAACATCTTAAAGTTTGCCATGGTTTACATGTAGCAGGAATTGAAATTTTCTTCAAATGTTTTTTGCAATTCTATTTTCTAAAGCAAGGATATGACACTTTGATTATTTTTTTAAATATTTAAATGCCTTAATCTGATACAGGGAAATCTAACTTTTTTTGTAAGTCTACATATTCCTATAAATGTTCAAAATAAATTTGAACTACACATTCCTTTATTTCGAGGGGGAAAAATTGGTGTATATATATTAAATAATAATTTATATGTATGCTCTTTTCGGTTCTTTTCGGTTCTTTTCGGTTCTTTTCGGTCCTTTTCGGTTCTTTTTGGTCCTTTTCAGTTCTTTTCGGTTCTTTTCTGTAAATCATCGCTCTTCTTGTAAATCGTTGGACCACTTTTTTACAATGCTTATACAAGTAAAAAAAATTTGAATGTCTAAGGAACATAACTAAGCCATTTTTTTGACCTATACAAGTAAATAAAATTCACTTGTACAAGTATCCTTCAAATTAACTTACCCGGTACAGAGACATATACACAGAGATTGGCAACTCCGTGAAATCCCGTAAAAGATCGCGGCCCCGGATGAGATTCTCGTCGATAAATATTAGATCATGTAATCAAGTCAGGGATGAATAACCTCGATGGATAATCAAGAAAAGCAATGGGAAAATTATTTCAGATCATATTATAATTTCTTTTCTAAAAAAAAAAAACTACTTGAAATCGTTATATTCATTTTTATGTATTTATTGAGAAAAATATTTTTTTCTGCATGTCATATAATTTAAAAATTCAAATCTGGTAATGATCAATTGTTATTACAAGAAACTTTTCTTTACCGCATATCTTTATTTTAATATTTTGCTCCTTAATTACACAGTGAA
>JAHUZM010000191.1:0-66035 GCA_019925275.1 Mytilus edulis
TATTAGTGAAATTTTAAAACTCTTCAAAGTTTACGGCAAAAATTGAACATTGAAAATATGCGACACAGCACTTTATTTTGTTTTTGGGAAAACAAAATATAGTGCAAAAAAAAAAGCCATATGAATTAATTCACTTTCTACATAAATTTTTTTTTTTTTCAAAACTTTTGCCCCCACAAACTTATAGCAAAAGAAAAACAGACAAAAAATGACTTATGCAGTTTCGTATCTAAAAAATAAAATATTTACCTTGCCTACCATGTAAAAAATATACCGAATCAAATTATTTTTTTGGGGAAAAAAATAAAATATTTTACCTACCTACCTACCCTGTTTCAAAACATAGGGTCGGAAAAGGGCAAACAAACAATATTTTAATTTAGGCCCCAATTCCTAACTCTTTAAATATTTAATTTCCTTTCGGTCAGTGATCATAACCCCTTTTCCCGGGTACACATTTATGGGTTTTTAAATTGCTATCGTTTTTAATATACATTGTAATACACTTTATTGACAGAACGAGCTAATACTCGACGTATTGTTTTGATTCAGAATTCCCCGGAAGTTACTTCCGGAAGGGAGACAACTCGAAACAATAATATGGAAGACTCCATTTCGCCTGAAGGGGTGGTCTACGATGTGGACTATATTTATTTTAATTTAAGGCAGCAACCATTTGATTTTCTGGGGGGGCTATGGGTTTTTTTTCTGTGCAAACTTTTTTTTTCGCCGGGTGGCGAAAAACAATCTATTTTTTTCGCGACAAGTCGAAAACAATTTTTTTCTTTCAATTTTAGCATTACATATATTGGCAGCTGAGGGTAAACAAACAATTTTTTTTTCTCAGAATCAAAAACAAATTATTTTTTTCTCCAAAAACTGGAAACAAACTTTTTTTTTCCAAAAAAAACCATAGCCCCCCCAGAAAATCAAATGGTTGCTGCCTAAATGATGCATATGATTTAAAATTATGCAACAATAATAACCTTCAATAGCAGACATACATAGAAAAGATCCCATGAGTTAAAAATTAATTAATTGAGTGGGGAATCCAAGCAACCATTCAATCGAAAACCCAAATAAGTCAAGAAAACTATACCCATGCGCATAATTTCAAAAAAAAACCTGGAGCAAGGTCGTATATTAAATGTTTATTAAACGACCTAGATAGTTCTCTATTTCTTTAGGGAAAGTACAATCTCAAAAGGTACCTTCATAAAGGTAAAATATAAGAAAAACTCCACTTCAGTTCTTAAAATGACAGAAATAGATTTATCGGAAGTCAGAGAACTCTCGCATTTTATCAAAACGGGAATTCCCTCTAACGTGTTTCTAAATTTATAAAAACACTTAGTAAATATAAATACTGCTTAATTCGATTTTCCGTGTTGTTAAAAACATGCATATATAAGTCAAGGGAATTATCAAACATGAAGATTATGAAAAGAAACATTATAGGAAAGTTGTAAAGTTCAATCCCTTTGTTTGTTTTTAACCTTTTAAAGCAAGACAATCATAAGAATCTGAGATGTTCCTTAAGGTTTAGAATAAAACGATTGACGTGAGGGCAACGCTCTGAGCCACCATATAAGTCTACAGATTGCTTGAAAGCAATCGTATCCCAAAAATTGTTCCAATGAAGATAAAGGCAAGCCTGGAGGGGATTCATTACATTTGGAACAACTTTTTTAGAAGGATGGATACGTATAAAAATTAAAATACGTAATAAGATTGCCAATGAGACAATACCCACAAATGTTCAAATGACCAAAACAATTATAGGCAACCATACAGCCTTCAAAAATGAGGGGAAAGTCCCAACATGAAAATATGCATTAATACAATTGAGAAGAGTAATGGCCTGATTCACAATTCCCTAATAAACAGGTCGGGAACATCTACCCTTCAAATAAACCAGATGCTCCACAGGGCGCAGCTTGATACTACAGCAGAGGCCGAACCCTGAACATTGGGGCAAGTATGGACACAACATTAAAGCCTGATACAGCTCTGAATTTGGATTGTGATCAAAAAGTCAAAACAGAATAGGTTTCTGACACAGAATGAATGTACATGTAGTCTAAGAAAATTAAAACATTTAATATTAAATTGGACTTTTACCTATTGTGGTCCTTTATCCAAAAATCTTAATACAATGTACATGGTTTGAGGCACTTGTCGCAGAAAAAAAATCCTATAATTAGACTTAGGGGTCGACCATTTGATATTCTGGGGGAGGGGACAGGAGGATTTTGTTTTTGAAGTTATTTATTTTTGTAATCTAAGAGGACAAATTATTCATTTTTTGCACTAGTGAAGCAAGATTTTTCATTTTCATTAAAGCAAGGGACTGATTATTCATTTTCACAACTGTATTTATGATATTCGAAAAACAACAATGTTTAAATGATTTGTTTAATAAACAAAAAATTTTTGTTTTTCCTTAAAAGTTTTATTTTGCATTTTTTTTTTTTGCGTACCGAATGCTATAAATTTTTATTTTGACATTATTTTTTTTTTGCATGCCGAATGCTAAAAATTTTTTTATTTTGATATTTTTTTTGCATGCTGAATTAAAATACGCCCCCAAAGTTGCGTGTTGGCAAAAGGGGAGCTAAGCGCCTGAATAAAATTTTTAATTTAAAAATATATTAAAAAACGGGGAATCCTCCCCCTTTATAAGTAGAGACAATCCATAACCCAAAATTTTATATAAATGAAAAGTAAGCTTCCATAAATAAAATTCAAAAAATTTTTCTTAAAATTGGTAAAAGTGGTATAGTCAAAACCCCAACATGTTGACCATAGACAGACAAACAATTCACTTGCATTCGATTCGCTTTTGAACTATGTTTTTGTTAATGTAAACCATTTCAAATGTGAATTTAACAAATTTCCCAAATTATTTTAATGTCGATGCAATCCAATTCAAATTAGGTGTGAACTCAGAAATGATTGTCAGGTAGTTTCAAACGGGAAAGATACTTTTAAAGGAAGGGAAAGAAACGGAAAAAAACCATGTGTGTTACAAACACTGTTTATTCAAGTCAGAATCCTGGATCTCAATAGTACTTTCATAATTCAAATTAAAACATAAATTTTAAAGTTGGCTAATTATTCATAAAGTGCTTTTTTCAAGGGGTGTCCCAAAAAATGCATTTTTTTCATTTTTTAAAAATTTTTTTAAAATTTTTTTAAGGGCAGGTAGCTAATCAATTCCCTGCATGATGAAGAGATAATATAAACAGTCTCATATGAAAAGTTTATTGTGAATAAAGTATTTTATAAATAATTTTGAATTCCCGATTTTTTTGCATGCTTAATTTGTGACATTGTCGAATGACCCACAATATTCAAAATTGGTTTTATTAACCTTTTTGTATATGGCAACTAGTAAAAAGATTTTTCAGTAAAACAATAGGTTGGCAAGGTCAGGAAACTATAACATGAAAAAATTATCGAAAAATAAGATTAAAAACAATTTTAAATGGTCATTTGTTGGACCTATACATTTTCTGTCTGCTTTCCTATTGAAAATAAATATAATTATGTAACAAAGAGGGCAATTAAATGCACAAAAATATCTTGATGCTTGGGGTGACTTTTAACTCAAATGTGATAATTCATCATGAAGTTACTGCAGAAAGTTTTATTTTTTTCAGGAATAGTCATTAAAGTTTATCTCTTGAAAAATCTGTCCAACCGTTCCGGGCGAAAATTCTCCAATTTTCATTATGCCAAGTTTGCCAACTCAGTTTGAATTTTTTTAATGTTTATGACAACAATTTTACGACAATCGCATGATGCATGTTACGGTTAAAGCTGTCAATCTTATCCTTTACCTTGAGTCAACGACTATTGAAGGGTGGAACACACTTTCTGTCCACCCAAGAGATTGGCAGTTAACATCCACCATTGTCCAAAAAAATGTTACTCCAACACAGGCTTCCAAAACGGTCAAATAATTCCGGTCACTTGTATAATTCCCCGTAACAGACGGCTGGTCAAAGCATGAAACGGTCATATACTTTTAAAGTTTTCAAGGCTTTGTTTTCGTCATTTTTACATAATTCACGTTCTTTTGCCCAACCTTATGCCTTGAACAATCATCACATTTCCGGTCAAAAATGTGACATGATTATTCATTACTATCAAAACAACACCTACTTCAATACTTTCTAATTTAATCACGCTATTTAGTTAGTTGGACAGCTGAAATCTACCTGTTCAGGTGACAGTGATTCTATGTTCAGGGACCCGGACAGCGTAATAAAATTGATCGTTTATTCACTTTTTTTCTACTTTTCAGCGTTTGTTTTCTAATTGATTTAGTCCAAAAGCTTGAAAATTATAGAAATTTAGTTTATCAACTATGATTGAAGAAAAATTTTAAAAAGGTTTTAAATGAAAATCGTCAAAACTACGTCGTATGAACTAGAAAACACGTGCGCATGTGCACAGGTGGGAAATTTAATTTATGCACCTATAACTGGGCTACATTCTCTTCAAAAATGCTAAAATTATCATTGAAACAATGTATCTAAAACGTTCGTTTCAGATTTTGTTGAAGAAATAAACGTGGAAAGAACCTTCTCACTCAGGCTCGTGCTATTGTAAAACGTAACACGGATTTTACGTATCCGTATTATGTTCCATGTTTTACATTGTCAAGTCAACATCCGGTTGACCACTCCAGTTAGAACAATGTGAAACGAAAGTAAAGTTTTTGACAAGTCCATTTGCACAATAAACAGCTAAGGCAGATATGAGCACGCTGATGTGCACACTTTGAATGAATGAAACTGCCAATTTAACACAGTATACATCCGTACATCCAAATTCATATCATATCAAAGTAAAGTTAAAATCGTTTTTTTTTAATGTTATGGTCAATCATTGGAATGGCCATCTATTACCATAATTGCCTTTTGTGACTAAGTCTTTAAGGGGAATAAAATCGGGATCAGATAATGAAATGTTCCGGGCAGGCTCAAATATTTTTTTTGGACAGAAGCCTTGGTCCATATCATCCACGATTTCTCTAAAATGGCATACCACAAGTCACAGAATCAATTTCGCTTCTACTTTGACAATTACTTAACCTTAAATAACTACATATAATTGAAAAATAAAGAGATTTTAAACTGTTGACAGTCTAAATTTGAGCATAATTTTGAAAATTAGGACTAACAAGAGACCATTAATTTTCTGTATGTACGAACCGTAGGACAAAATCTCTAAGGTCGGACGTAACAGCTTTTAAAAGTAGAAAAGAAAACCTTGTTAACAACTAACAAAGTCCCACCTACTAAAAAATAAGTTCTCAACCCTTCCTAGTCTCTTCTAAAGAGGTGGCCAATTTTAATTCCCAATAGGATCAGTAAATTAATGAATTCTGTCCTATGTTTGTCCGACAGGGAATAAAATCGTCCTATGTTTGTCCTAAGCAGTTTTTATGATTATGTTTTATTCCATTTTATTTAATAATGTACCATTTTACCTCGTCGCTGAGGAACACCAGCGTAGATATTAGTATAAACAGCATAGTTTTGATTTTGTTTTTGACTTTCAAATGATGCAAATGAACAAATTCCTCATCCAAAAATGTCCCCGCTTGGTCGACATATATTACAGATTTTTTCCCAACTTAAAAGTTAGTTTTTGAAAAAATTAACAAATGATATACTTTAATTGAAGATCTTATGAACTGTCATACGAAAAATTGGATATATTTATTAACTAGGCCTTCATATACAAGGAAAAATATTCATTTTTCAATGTCCTGTTACTCCAAACATAACCTCTGTCCAACATGCAATTTAGTCCTAATTTATGTTACAAGACTAAATAACTATCTTTATACATGTAAAACCCTAAACTAGCATCATTCTCCTTTAGAAAATCATGTTTATTCAAAAAAGATTTGAAACAGCTACTTTTAAAATCATACATTGATGTCACACACAAACAACACTAACTGAATACTTATCCAATAACAACAAGCTACATGTATTTAATACGTATTAAATGACATTTATTTTTAGTGATTGAAATTAGAAAATCCTGAAATTCATAGCGTAAATTGAGACCAAACAATATCACTGCATGCAGTTTCAAGTCAAGTGACCAGCAAACATGGAATCTACCTTTTTGAATGAAAGGAGAAACTCTTACACTTGAAAATGCAATGCTGTAAATCAAGATTTCTAATAATATGCCGAAGGGAGCTCACATTCACAACAGTTTAAGCATTGCTGAATGAGTGAACAAAGCATTTTTTCTCATTAACTTGAAAATCCACCATTATAATGGAAAAAACCCGAATTTTAAGAACATAAATTATAAAATTACCATGATAAAAAGCGTGCCAAGCATGCAATGTAATATGCTTGAAACATATTCAACAGAATAAAGTTTTTATAACTTCCTAATGTCATTTCAAAAATTTAATCAAAACCTAAATCCTTACAGTGGATCCTATTATTTTTCATGGATGTTCAATTTCCCTGATAGTTTGAAAACATGCATATTCAATCGATATTTGAATTTGAGGTTTTTAACAATCCAGACAGACAAATAGCAATAAGTGTTTAGGAAAACATGACCTGAAACCTCCTTCATAATTAAGACAAAATACATGGAACCTCATACTGAAATGGTCAACATGTGTATCAATATGAAAAATTTGCAGTTAAGATGGTAAAAACCAATCAGCCGTTACTGTAAATGGACAATGACTTGTTGAGGCAAATTTAAAGGAAATGACAGGTGAAGGAGCAAATGCCCTTCATTTGGTATGCAGGTTTCAAAAAATCCGAGATTATCTGACATCCACGGCTGGTTTTTACCACACAATCTGGGGCCCTTGGACTTCAGAGCACGGCCCATATCAAAAATGGATATTTGCCCACCCAAAAATAGTGCGCTGTTCGTCACTGTGTCTGTGCCGACTGACGGCCCTGGGAATTAATATAAATTGGGCATTCAATCTGTTCATTTTCATTTATCCTTCATTTATGTAAGTTTCCCTACCTGCCAACCTTATTTTTCCATATTTCAACCAGTTTGCCAAGTGACCCATCGATTTCGGCATTTGCCTTTCATTTTCAAAGATTATCACGTGACCACGAGAAAACCGAGCTGAATTTATCAAATGACCATAAAGTAACACCTCGTTCATTTACAATGCAAGGTTATCTAAACGTACGAGAGCTTCCGAATAGTAACGTGGTCTAACAAAATGCTTCAATACCGTCTCCTTAAAGGAGGTGAAAAAATATAAATATTTGCATATTTTTGAGTCACGAGACCACAAACTCTCTCGTAACTTGAGGTCCATTTTAAAGTGAAAGTCAAGAATGCCGAAATGGATGGTCCCTGTGAAAACTGTAAAATTGGAAATATAAACAGTTGGCAGGTGGTGAAAACCTACATAAAATGTAGAGATTAATGAAACATGAACAGTTTGATGCCGATTTTATAATTCCAAGGGCGTCAGTCGGCACCAGAAAGCGACGAAGCAGCGCATATCTATTTGGTGGGCAAATATCCACATTTTTGATAATGGGACGACTCACTGACGTCCCAGTCGGCCCCAGCTTGTACTGGCAATACAGCCGTTGGACGTCAGAGTAATCTCGGACAGTTTCAAAACATAGAGGGAAATAAGGCAGCAACCATTATGATTGTTCTTGGGGGGGCTATGGTTTTTTTTAGGAAAAAACAGTTTGTTTCCAGTTTTGAGAAAAAAATAATTTGTTTATGATTCTGAGAAAAAAAAATGTTTGTTTCACACCCTCAAGCGCCACTATATGTAATGCTAAAATTGAAAAGAAAAAATGGTTTTCGACTTGTCGCGAAAAAAAAAGTTTGTACAGAAAAAAAAAAAAACCATAGCCCCACCCGAGAAAATCAAATGGTTGCTGCTATGAGGGAAATTTGAGCTCATCTTTTTAGACTTCAGTAAACTGAACTACTGTAATGTGTTTATAAGTAGTCCCTCAGATTAAATAATGACTTTATGAAGTTATGTATTTTTTTTTTTATACCTTCTAATTTAAAAAAAAAACACAATACTCAGAACTATGTCTAATTCACTTTGACTACTGATATGCAAACCTAAAAACAGAAACATAATCATAAAAAAGTGATTGAAGATTCTAACATCTTATGAAAGGATAATTCAGACACGTGTTACACGGGAGCATGTTTGTTTACAAATAATAATGTCACGTGATCGCGCAGACCTCACATGTGCATTGCCCTTTAAGGCTTACAATCCACTAAATACATAACCCATTATCATGCAAACATGCAACGTGAAATGTGAATTGGTTATCAAATAATACAAGAAATAATGCATGTACATTTTTTGAAGAAATTAGTTAATCAAATAGATCGATTTTCACTTTTTGACACGATAGGTCGGGTTGACATTTTTGTCATCGGGATAATATTGAGATAAATGGGATAAAACTACCGTCAAAAAAGGTCTAAGAAGCACATCAGTAGAACCTTAACATTAATCAGTAATCATCTTACCAAACAAAATTACTCTAATTAATAAACTATATAACTGAAATTTCACAAAGATAACGGTAAATAATTGTTGTTGGGGGAAAAAATGCTGTTAAATTGGCGCGAAATAATATTCTTACTCCCCTATTGCTTTACGTAAAAAAAATGTATAGAGAATTGAATTTGACTAATAGTTGACAATAAAAAAAACGTGAATATGCCAACAGCCGGTAATAATTAATGAATAAAGTGTGTATAAATTTTCCGTAAAACGAATTCACCCGTATACTTCACGCTGAGACCTATAATACAAGAGAATGGCAAACTCTAGTAGAGTCTAGATAAACTGCCAATGAAACACATTGGCCACGGAAGTGCTTGGGATTATGATGTGACCTGGGAAGAAGGAGGAATCGAGATGAGAAAAAATCCGCCATTGTTAGTTAAAGAGCGATACGCTTACAGATTTGTTTCTCGTTTATGTCGATTGCTTCACAGCTAAACATGTAGTATAGTTCCAAAAGATACATATAACTATTCTACCAATTTTGTTTATACTATAAATGTGCTGGAGATGATGATAAATAAACAAATGCAGACCATTCTAAATTCGGTCCATTCAGCAGTCCCCTTTTTATTGCTTAAAGACCGGTGTGCCCAACATTTTTTTTCCAGAAAACTTTAAAATTTACGATTTTATATACAATTTAAAGTGAAATTCAACTCCCGCTTGTTATCCCGTAAAATGATACTATTTTCGTATATTTTGATCAAATATGGTTTCCATAAAATAACCATCAAAGGTGATTTATTTTTTTCACATTGATACCCAAATCCAGCTATGTGAGAATTTACCTTTTTTTTCATAAACTTATTAATTATCGAATAAATTATGCAATTTAACGAGCCTGTATACATTCCAAAATGTTATCTTGTTAAAATAAGATTCACGGGGCAAATAGTGTATACCATGGAACATATTACACATTCCGCAATATATTCATCTTTTCTTTAAAATTTTGCCCATTATACTCCTATTCCTTTATGTTAATTTTTAGCACCCCGATCATTCTCCATCTTGATATTTTGATAAAATGTTTCCTGCTTGTCTTCACTTTCAGGATTTCAATTTATGCAGTTAATTCCAATACGTCCAGATTGTAGACAGACAATATTAGCCAAGACAATATTTTATTGGCACCAACGCATTTACAATAAATGGATAATGAACCGAATGGTAAACAATTGCTATACATGGTAGTAAAATACAAACATTATATATATATATGTAAATAAACATTAAAGGTATAATGAAAATCTATTACAATAGATTACTTCTTGCATTAAAACAATTTTGTTACGAAAGATGAAGATAATTTTATTGCCTTATAATATGTAATTATTAAGTATAAAGAATTTATTATATTTTTTATCACACAATGTGTTACACTTTTCCTGTAAATATTAACCATTTTTAATACAAAAGACTCTCTAATACTGGTGTAACCGCTACAGTGTAGCAACTGTGCGTTCATTTTACAATTGTATGTATGTCGGACAGTGTCAGAAAGTCACACAATGCCAGAGGGCAACAGTCACAATTCATTTTTTCTGATTATTCTTTGAAACAAAAAAAACCGCTTATTTCTATTCTTGAACAATTGTATATAAACCAAACTTTGTAAACAAAAATTATCAAAAACATTTAAAAAATGATCAAATAATTAGTTGAAAAAACAAAATGTCAAAACTGGTTTGGTCACTTAAATGCTTCATGGGCCAAGAAATCTTCTTTTTGCCAAGATTAAAATTAAATACATCTTCATTTTTAAATATAATGACACATTTATTAAACTTTAAATATTGAATATATGTATTAAGAAATTAAATATTTAAAGATATTTCTCCTTCATATACAAACAATTGTCAACAGATTATTTTGACTTTTTGTCCCTACCAAATTTGTGACTTTAATGGCCTGTGACTTTCTGTCCGTTTTACCATTTTGTAAACACCTTCCATTGGCGGATCCAGCCCCTTTTTTTTTTGATGATCAATGAATTTGATTGGGGACATGTGTTGGAACCCCCCTTTATCCTAGGGTTGATCCGCCCCTGCTTCCAGAACCTTAATGAAAAGAAGCAAGACTCTAAGTAAATGTTATATTCAGCAACTTACATTGTATGTTCGCTGTACAATTTTAACAAATTGACAATATATCAAAATATTTGTCCTAAAACAAGCTTGAAAGTCCATACCATGACAAAATGAAATTTAAATTGATTTAGCATAATAAAATCCTGCAGAATGTTACATATGACATACATTAGGAGTAAAGTTTAAAAGTAAGACAAATAGATGTTTTATAATAGGCTCTACACATTCAAATTTCTTTTCAACCTAAAATATTATTTTTTTTTTAATTAGAATGCCAAAAGAGGAAAAGATTGTAGTAAGTAAACAAAAGAGTTAAAGAAAGGAAATCTGGACCATGGACAGCTGTTGATACCATTATGGAGGAGATATCTGTTGCAGTTTTCAATCCACACTGAAGATAAAAGTAAGCATCCAATTAATACACATTCTCTGGTCGGAGTTTTACGTTCTGAGGAAATTTCTATACATCAGAAGAATCAAAGGCGAACTCCTTGTTAGCTGAAACATTCATACCACACTTATGCAGCAAAAGAAACAGCCATTTTGAGAATGAAAAAATATGTATGCTTGAATTTGATTGTCCATGCTGAATTTTTTTTCCTTGCACCACTGGAAGGCACAGACAACTGATTACACAATACATTTGTCATTGGATTATATTTGCAGTGAATGAGACCCACAATGACTCAAAAGAACTTAATTTCTCCAATTCTCCCTTCAGACTGTTATGCCAATTTATTACAAGTTAGCAATCAATGATACATGTCCATATATCATTAGCTGACAGATACCGATTTGCATACAGTTAACTGTACCAGATCAGTTGCAGGAAATTAGCACGAAGCTTCTCAGTTATCATTGACAGTAACATTAATAAGTGAATGTTTTGAAAATAAAAATATTATTTACTACCTGGAATGAGTTTTGTTCTCTATATCTTGTTTTAAATTATTGAAAAAGGATGTGTAGTGATAGTATAGATATTATTGTATACAAAAATACTTGTTCTGATTCTCCCTCTAGTAATCTGAGCATACCCTTTTCATTGACACAGAATAATGATTTATGACAGTTGTTTTTTTTACAGAATGATGTAATTTGTGTAATCCATAAAGCCACAACAAATTATTGGTTTATATGATTTATAGATGACTACTGTGGGGAAAACTTAACACACAAAAAACAAACAAAAACATAAAATTGATACTGGCTTGTGATAATTGGTGAAAATATATTATCCATGCCTTTAATTATCTTTTGTGTCCTTTCCAAAGTACGAAGCCTATAATCACCTTGTGGTTTGTTCTGTTTATTATATTTGGATTCTTGTACATAAATCAGGGCGGTGTAGGTTTTGCATGTTTGAATTGTTAAACCTTTTCATACATGTAACAAGACCTTGATAGTTCGCAGTGCAGTTGAATTTACTCATTGCTAAGAGCCTTATGGCTACCTACAATTTGTTAATGTATGTCATCATTTGGTTTCTTGTGGAGAGTTCAATATTAATTGCAAATACTGTACAGAAAGAATGGGTTCATACACCTCGCACAGCAATAATATTAAAAATATGCCATGGGAATATTTTCGCACCACTTTAGGCACTCCTTCAAATAAATCAACCTATCACACGAAAGGTAGCACGCATTTTCGTGCATTGTATAAAGTAAAACAAAAAGGTTTTGACCTTACAAATCAAGTCAAATAGTTAAGAAATGTCATAATAACACTCGCACATCAATATATTATAAATATGCCATGAAATATTTTCACCGACACGTTAGGCAACATCATTAAATCACCTGATCAACAACAAGGTAGCATCATTTTCGTGAAGATTGTATAAAGTAAAACAAAAAAGTTTTTGGACGTACAAATCAAGTCAAATATTTGTACAACTATTTACACATGTGCATGGGTCCGTTTTCAAACTAAAAGGAGATATTAACTATTCAAAAGTTATAAAAAGAAAGAAAGAAAGGTGAAACGTGTACATTTCGCAACATTTAGATATCAATGTGGCATTAAAACTGGTGTATGCTTTGAAGTCAACTTACCAGCTGACAGAAGTATTACATTAGTAAAATGTTCTTCTTACAAAGTTGTTACTTGAAAAGGCAAGCAATAACCTGCTGCTCTGAGTCTTTATCGTATAATTTATCCATTCCTTAACATTTAAATTATGGATTTAATTCTCGTTCTATTCGAGTCAAAATTAGACTTATATTGCCATTTTCTATTAAATAATCATTACTGTAAGTCCTGAAATACACAATAATCCAGTGAAAAGGAGATATCATAAAAAACAAGAATGTGTCCAAATACACGAATGCCCCATCGCACTAATCATTATCCATGTTCAACTGGACTCGTGAATTGGATACAAAATTTAATAAGGCATTAAAATTAAAAGATAATATCATAAGGGAACATGTGTACAAGTTTCAAGTTGAATTGGAATTCAACTACATCAAAAACTACCTTGACTCAAAACTATAACCTGAAACATGCAACTTCATTTTCTATATCATTGGACCGTGAATTGGGGTCAAAAGTTTAATTTGGCTTAAAATTAGAAAACATTCATACGGAACAGTGTACTAAGTTTCAATTTGATTGGACTTCAACTTCATCAATAAAAATTGAGAATGGAACTGGGGAATGTGATCAAAGAGACAACAACCCCGACCAAAAAAAAACAAAAAACACCTTAGACCAAAAACTTTTAAGGCCAGCAACCAATTGATTTTTCTGGGGGGGGCCTATGGTTTATTTTTACTGGACAAAGTAATTATTTTCGCCTGCGCGAAAAACAATCTATATTTTTTCGCGACAAGTCAAAAACAATTTTTTTCTTTCAATTTGATTAGCATTACATTATAGTGCAGCTGAAGGTGAAACAAACAATTTTTTTTTCTCAAATCAAAAACAAATTATTTTTTTCTCCAAAAACTGGAAACAAAACTTTTTTTTCCAAAAAAATACCATAGCCCCCACCCATAAAATCAATGGTTGCTGCCTAACTGAAAGCGGGACAGACGGACAACGAACGAGACAGACAGCAACAACGACGACGAACGGACCGCACAGACCAGAAAACCACAATGCACCCTCTACATCGGAGTGGGAGCATAAAAACTCAATGCAAGCTCATAGTGTAATTTGAAAAAAACACACTATAGAAAACAATTTACCGACAATCATAGAAAAAAACTTAATACAAAGCCAACTTAATAATGAACACAATAAGTATTCAATTGTTATGATCTAGTACAAATGTAATGAATATAATACAAGTTCGATTATGATAAACGATAAACAAACAAATTAAAATATTTTTTCTACACATTAATTAAATTTTATATATTGTTTTTTTGTAAATAGTATTTTTTCGGAAATAGTGGGTGGACACCTGTGGAATAACTACTTCTTGTGTACCAGGTGTATAATAAAACTCTTCAGTTTTAACAGGTTGATGATTTACCTGACCATCCGAATAATTCAAGCCTAATAATACATGTTACACTGGTGAAGATTATGTTCCCGAACAGTGTAAAATTAATATGAAAACCCATTTGTGAAAGTATCAAATAAAATGTACTCCGATACAATTTATTAAGTGTTAATTTTCCTTTAATTCAATATCAATTAATGTTTCTTTTTCAATAATACAAATAATACAAAAAAAAATTAAAAGGACATTGAAATAAATAATTATGAATGTATGAACTCAAATTATTTAATTAAAATTATGTTAAATTTAACCCACTGAAACAGTTAATTTATGTTTAAACATTCAATCCACCATTACCATCGAGTACTTATTAAATACTTTGATAATAACCTATTACCCAAAGAGATCTCGTGCAGATTTAAATGTAGCCGTGTGATATTACGGATTTTCGCCGAGTTGCCATCTCTTGTATTATATGTCTCTGACTTCACTAAGAATGACATAGAGCGCAGAGTAGATCTATTTGTGGAATCGGTTTTATAGAACCCCCGTGTTGAACTCGTCCGTATTGACGGATTTTATTCGTTGCTTTTAAATCATTGAGGCCATCGTAATTTTATTACGAGGTTTCCACATCTTTAAATCGGAATTATAAAAAAAAATGAATGTTTAGGTGGATAGGAACTTTATCGACTCCGGGATCGGGTTGTTTATTAAGCTCGGGATTTCGAGGATTTACTCCTTCGGGATCCACGGGAATATCATTTTTTGGCACTGGCTACGGTTACATTGAAATGTAACAATAAAAAAAAATATTGAATGTTACATAGGAGACTAAATGCCGGAATGCAAAGTCGGGTAAGGAACCGATTAATTACGAATGTAACAAAATACTGAGGCTACGGTATACATGCGTTATTGTTCATGAAAAAACACAATCATTAAACTAAAATCTGTATTGTACAACTTTGTGATGCCTTAATTTTGCATATGTACAAATAAGACTTGAAATAATGATAAATAATAAATATTATCGTTAACAAATGTTTTAAATTGTTTTTCTAACGTACAAATGGTATAGGTGTGTTTAAAGATACTCTCCTCTTTTTTGTACTTACAGTCTGTTGATGGAAACGGCGAGAGCGAGGTTATAGCATTCTGGATAGTTTCTTGACGAAACTCGATAAACTATAAAAGAAATAACGCACTCTTCAAAAAGTAACACAGAAAACTGGTCCAACAATTCGATGTTGTAATGAGTGACAAAGACAGATCGAGAGAGACTCATTAAGGAAGAAATACCAAATTTACCCCTTACTAATATGTCTTTTTCCATGTACTACGAACTTTCAGAGAGATTGACTAAGAGAAGCTTGGAATTTCAAAAGACAACGTATTTTGGCTCTAAAATTGCTTCAAAGATGGCATAGTGCAAGACCTGACGAAGAACACTACTCAGAAGTTTATCGTGAACTTAAAGACACTAATCTTGAGTCAGTTAGTAGGTACTATTGACAAGAAGTTTGTATAGCTGAATGAAATTTGTGTCTTGATATTGTTTCATTTTGTTTTCAAACGAATCCAAGTATAAATTTTTCACACCACAAACAAAATGGTCACAAGAATTCTCTTCATCCATTGTGCATTGTAAATGACAGTAATACAGTGTGTGCATTTAAAATACTTTAAAGTAACACTTTTTCTCAGCCCGTGTTCTCCAACAACAAACCATTGGTCCTATATTTTCGCCTTTGGACTACTTATCTAAAGTAGTTAGATATCAGAAAGATGTGGTGATGAGTGCCATGAACAACTCTCCATCCCAAATAACAATTTAAAAAGTAGTAATGCTTTAAAACACGCAAAACCATTTATACTTAGAAAAAACAATTTAAACACCATTGTTTAACGATGATATGTATATTTTATCGTTATAAACAGAGTATTATTTCGTACAATAAGCAAGATTAAGCAACAAAAGTTGGAACTATACAAATTAAATTTAATGATTTGCTTTTTTCATGTAACAAATAACCCATGTAACCGTATCCTCAGTAATTATTGTTACATTTCGAATTAATTCATTTTCCTATCGCCTTTGCATTCCGCAATTTAATCTCCTATGGTAACAATAATATTTTTATTAATGTACATTTCCATGTAAACCAGTAGCCTGTGCCTCCTTTTTCAAATTACTGATTCGTGATTTAACTTTATTTAAATTCCGGACCCCTCGGGAGTTCGTGTTTTTAAGCCCGGATTTCTCCTTATTCCTGTGAAGCGTGTGCTTTAACGTCGAGTCCTTTCATTGCTTATTCATCGACGCCACAGTACTTTTCAACCAATCAGACAACGTTATTGGGGCATTCGACCTATTTTAACTCAGATTTTGGAATTTTTTAATCGCAATTATAGAACAATGGAATGTTTTTTTGATACAGAATAATATAGAAAAAGATGTAATACTATTACTAAAGCAAGTTTTGGATGGGGTTCTGTGTATCTAGCAATGTTTTTGTACAACTCTCCTTACTGATGCCAATATTTTGGAATTTCCGTGACCTAAAATGGTTCGCGAAAATTAATATTTTTATATATAGGATAAGTAATAATTACATTAGATGTATGTTTCCATTATAAAACTTATTTTGATTTGCTAACAGCACATCAAATGTTATTCCCCGTAAGCAGTTGCATTGCTCAATACACACATTTCATTCATGATAACACATGTCCAACAATAAAGTGGGCGTATTGCGAATGCTTCTTTTTGTAACTTTATAGGTTGTAAAAGCGTAGACTCTGTGCGCTCATTTTAGAGAACCTTTCATACAAAATTACTTTGGTCAACGCTTTTGTACCCCAATAAATTTACAAAAAGAAGCAGTTCAAGTTCTTAATAATATATCAAATGATATAATATTTTGAATTTTTAGTGTTAATGGCTTGATATTGATTGTTTATGTGAAATATTATCAATAATGTTAGTGTCAGCAGTGATCAGAAATTATCATAACACCCAAGATGGGGGGGGCCCACACAGATTAAGCGTCAACAATGATTTCCTATAATAAATTAATCAAATTTCTCCTAGAGAAAGGTATCCCCTTCGCCCTGAATCTGCCTAGAGCTGGTAGTTTGATAACAATCAATATGTAACACATTTAAAATTATTAATCATACAATATTTATAGAAATGCATATTTGATGAATATTATATGGTCTATGACAAAAAAAAAATGAGCCTTTCCTTTAAACCTTTGTCCAGTCCTCTTGTATGATACTATATCTGTAATGTTTTTAGGTCAGAATAATGTATTATGATAAGTTTGGTCCTAACTACCAAAGATAATACAGTATGTTGCTTCTTTTAAAAAAATATTATCAAAATTGTCCCTTAAATGTCAAGTGAACGGCTTTTAGTGGTGAACATTTAGAAAAAGCATTGCATTCATTGATGAAATAGAATAAATAAGGCAGCATACAATACCAAACAATATTCTTTCATCCACTATTATATCTTGACTATGATTTCTTGTTCAATTCTCCATATATTTACATTTTTTATGAGCCTCATAAGAAGTCCAAATAATTTGTGTAAAAAAAAAAAATAGTTAGATTAAAAAGTCAAAATGCGCCAGAAAATGTCTTCGTAGGTGAAATGACATGTTTCTGTAACATCTGCACGGTTATTAAATTTTTTTTTGGTTTAGTATCATTAGCTTGGCACAGTTGCATCCATTGACCCGATGTACTACTACTGGAATATATGTGGTTATACAATAAGAGGACTACCCAGTCCTGTCAGATGTAACAACTGGGTTTAAGATTATTTTTTTAGAAACACGTTGTTATAGTTGTTGTTGTTCTCTTGAATTTCAGTGAACATTACCTGTTACAGTTTATACAGTAAAAAACATGCCATTATGGATGGCCTTCATTGCTTTTGTATGCTCAATACTTCAATGTCAGGAGTGTAACACCAAAAAAAAATGCCTGATTTCAATCTCATTAGCAAAGTAAGTTATTGGAAGAAAAACAAGCAGACAATTATAATAAAATGACAATACTACACCTCAGCTAACACAGAATACAAGTCATACATCATATACCTTTGAAATTTTTGAACTAAAATTGCAATTAAACTAGCTTGTTTAAATGTGTTACAGTCCTGACATAACAAGTATTGAGCAAACACAGCAATAAAGGCCATAATAATGCATGTTTGTTTCCTCGAAAAATATCAACAGATAGGTGTTCAACACTCAAAGTCCAGAGACAAGAAAACCAATAATAACAACATTGTTTTCTAGAAAAAATAACATGAATGGTTAAACTTAAACATTTTAAAGTCGTTACACTCCTGACATTTATGGGTACATTTTTTGGACAATTTTTAATATACAAGCACATACTGCTACCAACTTTGGGTAGTACGAACAAACTTATCATAAAACATTAACTGAACATAAAACAGCATATATATATTATCGAACAAGAGACTGAACAAGGTTTAAAGAAAGCCATCTTTTTTTTTAAATAACAATTAGCAAATTTGTAAATATGAAAGAAGTTATATAATTTTGTTTAACCTTTCTTAATTTGCCCTAAAATAATTATGTGACATATAAAAGACTCTAACTCGATTACAAGCATTTCAAGTTTAAAATAATGGTAGCAATAAATTATGGTCAGGAGTGTAACATTTGATTACACCCCTGAAAATACAAGTTATTCTGATGTATCTTATCTATAACAAAATCAACAACATGATCTTTATTAAAATAAATTGTAACATCTTTACAATAGTAAATAGAAAGCCGATCTGTCTTGTAAAATGATTTTTCTGCACACTAAAATAACCTAAGATTCTTAAAAATTAAAGTGGTAATTCTCATTAAACAGTTAAAAGTTTGCTCTTTGCCTCAGCAAATTACAAAAATATGTAATCAAATCTCTAATAAATTTATTTATTTGTGAGATTGTAAATTTTAAAATAGATATCATTACAGATTTTCTAAACATTCCATTTAAAAAACAGTCTTACAGTACTGAAAAAATATGTCAGAGATGTAACAAAAGATAAAAAACACACGTTTGTATTTTTTAATTGACGAAAACTTAGAATTGACTGAAGCAATAGTTTGTGAAATTTCAGAGGATGTAATTAAGAATCAATATGTTTGCTTCCTAATACTTTTTAAATAAAATAACAGCGTTTGCAAAGAGATATAATAACTTTTGAAATAAGATAATTAAAGAATCACTAAAATTTGGTGAAATTAACATATTTAAAAAAAACCTGTTTATAAGTAAATAAAAATTGCAGAAAATCAATAATTTAACCTTATTGCAACAAAACAAAAAAATTACATTGATATTTAATATATCTTATTTATTTTTTATCCATGATATTATTATTTTGTTGTTTTCCTTTGAAAAGTGGGATAGAATTCTTAATGAGTAACATGTTGTTTAAAATTTTTGTTTTTAATTATTTGCCTTAACCCTTCGGTTAGTTTTGTAACTAGAATGTCTCTGGATTAAAGAAAAATGATAAGAAAAAAGATTAGGCAATGACTTACTTTTTTACCATGTTTTTCACACTTTGCATCAATTTTTTTTTGAAAAGCCCATATCAAAAGTAAACCATTTTGTATATGTAATAAGTTATATCAAACTTAATTCCAATAAACTAATAATGATTGTAATTAAGTGAAACAGTTTTATTTAATTGAGAAGTAAACAGTTAATATCATCAAATGACAAAATGACAAGAATTTTGAGAAAACTTTAAAAAGTGAATATTTCTCATCTTTTCTTGATGTAGCCTTAAAAAAATCTTGCTTTGAAATAATAATTCATTTCAATTTATTTGTTATGTCAAGTTTGTTGTAAATTAAAATGAAATCTAAATCTTTGGCAATTATTTACCAATTACCTCCTCAACTAGCAAACCCTACAGTAAATGTAATGACAAACCTTTAATTGTATGCTGGTTGACTGTAAAACACAAATTCCCAGAGAAAATGTGTCATTCAGATACCCAGTTCAAGTGCACCAGAGCAGTGGAGCATAAATAAACAAAGTAATAATGCCAACCAGTTAGGAGGATGCATGGGGAATAGAAAACCACACGAACTTGTTAGTTTATTCCTGTTGGAGAAAATTGTAAAAGGTATAAATATTATTTGATGTCTGTCCGCTTTTATACGGTGGGTGTTTGTTTTATGTTAATTTTTTAATTGCTTTGGAAATCCTTTGAGTATGTGCCCTTCTCCGAAGGTGCCTAGGCAGCCTAGGAGCCTCGTGCGTAAACAGAGACATTCTACAAAAAAAATCTACAAATGTGTTCTCGTAATGTCTGAATCTCACTGTAGTTCCTGGCATTTATAGTTCCATTGAATGTTTTTTTAAACGACTTGACAATTTCAGTCGTCCATTGACTCCGAGGGCCCCATGGGGTTTTGATTATGTGATTACTGTGGCCCTTTTTTTATGATCAACAAAAAAAAAAAAAAAGTTATCCACAAAAATACCCTCATATATACTCTAATATCATTAGAGGTGTTCCTGGTCATATAAATGCTTATACACAGAAAGAAGAAATTATTTGATTATTAATCCAAATAATCATAATATTTTGATTACGCTAGACTGTATTTTTAATTTATGATTATTTGATTGACTAAAGATAACAAATAATAAATATTATGTGATTATATTGCAAAAAAAAGGTGATTAAGTGATTACTGAAAGGACCCCCCCCATGAGGGGCCTCACTACCGTTGATGGTCTCGCTGAACCTGTTGTGTTTCGAACGGTCTGTTTTATGACATTTGTTTTGTAAAGGATGACGAATTTAATAACGATCATGCCAAATTGTATTGATATTTTATATTTATGTTTTTTTTTATTTTTTTTTTTGTTTGTAGTTTTTTTTGTTTTATTGTTTTTTTCCAAGAAAAGCTGTTTATTATGGTCCCCCATTTCACGATTATAAAACAAGATAACATCGACCCCAGAATACACTTCATCTCTGTAGAGCGAGTTGTAGTTGACCTCAAGGGTTTTAAGGGTTTATTTATCCGAGTCTAGTACTATCCGGTTCGGTATCCTGTAAAATAGTTCTAAAACATGTTTAATATTTTTTTCTCAAGTCCTTTTATGTTTTCCTTGTATTGTGTTACTGATTAAGGGAGTCTACCATCTTGATTTTTATGGGGGGCTAGGATGAAATTTGAAAAAAAAATTTAGGCAGACAGGAGTTTTTGAGTAAAAAAACAGGCAGGATGAACACTTTGAAAAAAAAAAAAAAGGCAGGATGACAAATAAATTTAGGTAAAAAAAGTCAGGATAAACTATTAAAAAAAAGTAGGACTCGAATGAGTGAAAAATTAAAATGCAGGTCAAAGATACAACTAAAAATAATGCAGGAACAAAATTTTTCATCCTAGCCCCCCATAAAAATCAAATGGTAGCTCCCTAAGTTAAAATGATGAACACGGAAAATATAACCTATCTATACTTTAAAAGGAGAAGACTCATTTTGGTGTCGCTTCTCTTTCCACAAAAAATTTTAATCACACCTCGTGTCCTATAGGTACAGTGCATAGTGCATTGTTCCCTTCATATGATTTTTTCAATTGATTATTTTGGAGAAAAACGAAAAAAGGTTCGCCCCACCAATAAAAATCCTATTGTTCAACCAAATTTGCAATTTTCACAGCTTTCAAAAATATTTTTACCTTTTTTAACTTCATAGAAACCAGTTATCCTTAATTGTACATGTATCACTTCTACATCCCAAATTTTTCACATCCCTTTAAACCCTTTTCTAACAAAATACCTGCCCAAACAGAGGTACTCCAAAAAAAAACCTGGTTTTCTGGAAATTTCTAAAATAGTATACTAGGAAAAAACCCCCGCCAAACCTCAATTTTAAGCAAACTCATAGACAAGAAATTTTTTTGGCTAAAAATGATCTAGAAATATTTCTCTTTCACCAAAAGTTTCATTCTACAAATTTGTGGTTGGGTTTAAGTAAAAAGGACATCAAAAGCACTATTTGTGTCAGAGTAGGCTACTTTTACATACGTTCTAAATTGAGGAGTAATTAGTGGTCGGGACACCTAAAGGAGCAAAAAAGTTGATCAAAATCTTTGTTTTGTTTATTCTTACCTTTAAGTAAATTTTGAAGTTAAAAACATCCTTTCTGAGCTAATGCACTCATATAACAAATTTCCCCAGCTCAATTTAAAACTGACTGAAAAGTAAGCCTTTGATAAAAATACTTGAAAAATTCCCCCATTTTGGACAAAGGGGAAATCAAAACTTTCAATATCAAGATCAGCTTTTGTTGATTTTTCCTTGTTTTTCTACTGTTTTTTAAAGACTTTCCACAATTTTTACATGATTTAATAAAAAATCCAAGGTATTGAAGAGTCAAGGAATTTTTGACCCCCTTTTTTAAAACCGGGTGTCAGAAATGGGACTATTAACTGATCAAAAGTGCCAGTCATGGTCTTTAACGTTTTTTTTTACTATCAGTCAAAAAAATTAAAAGTATAAAACTTTTTTTTGGGGATAATAAATGAATTTTGTAGTTTATGCAGTGTTATATCAGGCTATGTAATTTGCCTTATACTTTGGTATGCCGCAATGATATAAGGGGTAAAAATCAAAAAATTTCATAAAAATTCTTCATGACGACAATTTTTTTGGGGTTACAATCAAACCAAAGTTAAATGTTTAACACCAAAAGAAAAAACTTACTGTGCATTTAAACAATTTATAACATTTTTTTATATGAAAGCATATTGTCAGGGGGGAAAAGTTAAAATAGAAACACATAAAAGTTTAAAAGGCTCTAAATTTGCATATGTGAATTTTTGCTCCAAAAAAGATTAAAATGTGGCTACTATTATTTCAAATGATCAGTTAAGCCCAAAAAAAATCAATTGTTTTCTGAATTTTGGTTTCACCGCATTTCTCGACCCAAAAAAAGTTAAATCAGAAATCTTTTGTTTTTTTATTTTTAAAATCCTTAGTCAATTTGAAGTTAAAAAAATCCTTCTGAGCATAATGCGACTCATATAACAAATTTCCCCAGCTCAATTTAAACTGACTGTAATGTAAGCCTTTGATAGAAAATACTTGAAAATCTCATTTTTGGGACTAGAAAAAACCCCTAAACTTTCAAATCAAGATCACTTTTGTTGATTTTTCCTTGTGTTTTCTACTGCTTTAAAGACTTTCCACAATTTTTACAATGATTTAATAAAAAATCCAAGGTATTGAAGAGTCAAGGAAAAATTGACCCCCCTTTTTTAAAAACAGGTTTGTCAGTAAAGGGGACTTTTAACTGTTCAAAAGGCAGTCATGGCCCATTTAACTGTTTATATTTACTATCAGTCCCAAAAAATTAAAAATTTTAAAACTTTCATTTGGGATAATAAATGAATTTTTGTGAGTTTTTTGCAGTGTTTATATCAGGCTATGTTAACTGCCATATACATGGTATGCCGCAATGATATAGGGGTAAAAATCAAAAATTTCATCAAATCTTCATGACGACAATTTTTTGGGGTACAACAACCTATGTTTAAATGTTTAACACACAGAAACAACATACTGTGCATTTTAACAATTTATAACATTTTTTATATGAAAGCTATTTGTCAGGGTGGGAAAAGCTAAAAATAACACACATTCAGGTTTTAAAGGGTCTAAATTTGCAATATGGGGGAATTTTTCTCCAAAAAAGGGTTTAAAAAGTGGCTACTATTATTTCAAATTATCTTAAGACCAAAAATCATTGTTTTCTGAATTTTGGGTTTCACCGCATTTCTCTTAAAGGTTCAGACCACCAAATAAAAATCCCTATCTGTTCAACCAATTTTGCAATTTTTTACAGCTTTCTAAATTTTTTTTCCCTTAATTTAACTTCAAAGAAACCAGGTAATATCCCTTTAATTTTTACATGTATCCCGCTTTCTACATGCCAATTTTCCCATACCTTTTAAAGCCTTCTAACAAAATAACAGACCAACAAACAGAGGTACTCCCCAAAACAAAACCTGGTTTTCTGGAAAATCTAAAATTAGTATACTAGGGGCGAGGATGAAAAGAATAATTCATGAATATGGGATGAACATTTCATGAACTTTTTATGAACAGATTTCATGAACAGTTCATCATATCTTCATGAACATTTGATGAGCAATTCATGAACTGAAAATCGAAAGTAATGTCAGAACTTTAATGTTCTGAACAATTCATGAACAAGAAAGGTTCATGAGCATTTAAATGTTCATGAACAACAATGATCATGAACCCTTTCTTTTCATGAATTTTTCATGAACTTTGTTAAAAAAAAATTTGTTCATGAACATTGAATTCATGAACACTTAAATTGTTCAATGAACCTTTCTTTTGTTCATGAATTGTTCAGTAGATTCCACTGGAATTATCACTGTAAATCCACAAACTGATTAACTAATATAAAATTATGTGTGATATATAAACTTCTCTTCCTTTCTGTAATTCAAAACTTGCTGTCTCTGTATTTCCAACAATAATTGCTGAATAAGGTTTAAAATAGAGTCTGCATAAAATCTGTTTCATATCATTGCTGGCTAGCTCATATTTAATCCCCTAAAAGTACAAAAATATCCACTAAGAATCAATTGTTCAAGAGGTAATGATAGTATGAAGCAATAACATTCAATAGAAACAGCATTATGCATCTTAAATTGCATTGGAAGTTTAAGTTTAAATACTCAAATTTAGTCCCCCCCCCCCCTCCTCTTATCCTTGAAGATGAAAACTGGCGACTTAAATTATTATTAACGGTTTCACCAATTTAATTTACGATGAATATTATTCACACAATTTAATTTCTACTATCAGATTTCATATATACCCATGTACCATTTACATGTCAGATTTACGATATGTCTGTTATGAATGTGACAACATATATCAATTTATCATTCTCATTAATTTATTGTCTGCCTAAAACTTTCTGATGTTTTGCTCAGATTAAAATCCTAAATGTTTTATATTGCCTCAACAAATTGTAATTTCTATCATTATATGTTAAATAAATACTTATCTTTGAAAACATCTGCGTTTGGATTCTCCATTTTTGTTATCCAGCGTAATCATATGACGTCATATTTGCAAGTGCGTTTAAGTCAAGGTGTCAATCTCGTCCCATATAATATCGGCCCGAAGTTGATTCGTCCTGTTATGGTATTTTCAGTGAACTTCTCAAATCGTCGACCGTTGGACTACGGAAACAGCCGATTTGCGGGGTTTGCCGGTTTGTAGAAATTTAAATCACAAGAGTTACTTCCCTTAATATGGGTGTTTGAAAATGTTTTGAAAATGTATTTCACTTTCATTAAAATATACGTTTTCCCTTTTAATAATTTTAGTTTTGTATATAATATCTATCTTAAAATACAGCTACAACTTCTATTTCATCTTATTTTATTTTTTTATTTTGCGGGAATAAAAAAATAAAAACACCATACATTTATGATATTTCACGAATAATTATGTAAAATGTTCTATTTCTAAATCGGTCGAAACGGTACCTATGATACTCATTTATAGGGTGTGATGTAAGTTATAAAATGTTACACCTAGTGATTCATCAAAACTTCATGAACATTCATAAATACTTTTAAATGAACTTTCATGAATTTTTATGAGCAGCTAGTGATTCATCAAAACTTCATGAACATTCATAAATACTTTTAATGAACATTTCATGAATTTTTTATGAGCAGCTAGTGATTCATCAAAACTTCATGAACATTCATAAAATACTTTTAATGAACAGTTCATGAATTAGATTCATGAACCTTCATTTATGAATTATTATGAATTTTCATGTACCATTCATGAACATTCACGAAACCATTCATGATAGTTCATGAAGTCATGAATTTCTTCTCGCCGGGAATGACTAATCCTCAATTTTTAATGCAAACTCATAGACAAGTAAATTTTGGCTCAAAATGATCTAGATATATTTCTCTTTCACCAAAGTTTCATTTCTGCAAATCTGTTGGTTAGTTAAGTTAAACAAGGACATCAAAAGCACTATTTGTGTCAGAGTAGGGCTACTTTTACATTACGTTTCTAAATTGGAGGGAGTAATTGGTGGTCTGACACCAAAAGGCATCCGGATATTGTCCCGTTTATTGGACGAAATTTTAAGTCTGATTAGACTTCCGGTTTGCATTTTTCTGTATACTGTATTTTAAGAATTCTATCTGCTATCATTTTCAAGTTTACTATCCACGGCGGTCACATAGTTTATTAAATAGAGAGGGTCTGTATACTATATCAATGACCACCATGGATCGATTAGTAAACTTAAAATTGAAAGTAAATACACTATATTTATTATAGTAATGAATGTTCATAATATACAGATTTATATAAGCGCTAAAATTATTCATGAGAACTTTTGATACCTTTTCTGAAATTCTCCAGTTATTAAATCTTTTACAAAATTTCATTGATTACAAAAAAAAGAAGATGTGGTATGATAGCCATGTTGAGACAACTCTCCACAAGAGACCAAAATGATACAGAAATTAACAACTATAGTTCACCATACGACCTTCAACAATGAGCAAAGCCCATACCGCATAATCAGCTATAAAAGGCCCTGAACTGACAAGGTAACACAATCCAAACCAGAAAACTAGCGGCCTTATTGATGTACAAAAAAATGAATGAAATACAAATATGTAACACATAAACAAACGACAACCACTGAATTACAGGCTCCTTACTTAAATGATCATAACATACTCATTGTATTATGTTCATATTGAATTTGATAGAAAACCAAAATTGGGAATTTTGGAAATAAAGGAGGAGGGATATAAAAAAAACATTTTCCTGTCCCCAATAACCTATGACTTATATGATACTTTTGCTGAAATTCCCCACTAAATGTATTATGTTCATATTGAAATTGATAGAAAACCAAAATTGGAATTTTGGAAATAAAGGAGGAGGGATAAAAAAAAAAAACACATTTTCCTGTCCCCAATAACCTTTGACTTATGATACTTTTGCTGAAATTCTCCAGTCATTCAATATTTTACATAATTCTTCCAACAACACTTTACATACTATAAACTACGCTCTGAATGCCCGCGATTTCGCGGATGTGTTCTAGTAGCTATTTATTTGCACTGAAGCGTTATTTATAAAATCGTAATGTATTTCAAGCACTCTTTTCTTTGCGTTGGCTAGTAGTAAAGAACCTCTCCGATTCCAGAGTTCAGCCGTCATGGCCCTACAAGAAGCCAGCGAAGCCTACTTGGTCGGTATCTTCGAGGATACCAACTTGTGCGCAATCCACGCCAGAGAGTAACCATCATGCCAAAGGATATCCAGTTGGCCCGAAGAATCCGTGGAGAACGTGCTTAACGTGGTATGGGAGTCTAAAATAAAAATGATAGAATTTGTTCATACTTTGCCAAAACGTTGTATCTATTGATACATGTTGAAAAATATAATAAAAATGATAGATCACCGCGCATTTTCTCAAGCTACAGGACGGGACAAAATGACACATTGTGTATGGATTATACAGGAAAAAAACACTATTTTGTGATTAGAAACTAAACAAAATGATAGAATTGTTAAATACTTCAGGGAAAGATAGCTTTCAGACACTGCTTTGAGAATATCAAAAGAAAAGATAGGGTCACCGTACGTTTTTTCCGGCTAAAATAACAAAATAGGAAAATTCCATACAGAATCCTTCAGAAAATGCATTTTTTTTTTAGAGTTACCTCCCCTTAAAATGTTCAATTTTTAAAAAAAGATAAAAACAACCAAAAATAGTTAACATTTGCAAAAATATCAATATTTAGAAGTTATATTCTTATAAATTGAGACTTTTAAATGAAAAATGTACATTAACATCTGCATTCCTGCATCAAATTTTGCTAAACTTGATGGAATATCTGGACCTTTGATTCTCTGTTTTTTACAATCCAAGATGGAGGAAGACATCCATACCACCTTAAGTTAAGAAGTGTGAATTTTTCACCAAAACATAACGGCCCTTTTCAGGTGGGGTCTCATTGGGGTCTAAGCGTGACGCGGGATTGCGATTTTTTGTAAGCGGGACACGTGAAAGTCAAATTATTGTGTCGTGAAAAACGGGAAATGAGGTCTAGCGGGACCTGGGAAATGACAAAAAAATGAGATTGCTTACGTACAAGTGTAAGCGGGATACGGGAATCTGACAAAAAAGTAAGCGGGATCCGGGATCGGAACCCCCCAATGAGACCCCCTTTCAGGGCCAGCAATATTTTTCAAAAATAATCTATAAATTGTTGTACATGTACATGAAAAAAAAGAGACATAGCTGAACCCCTCTTCTCCCATCTCTCTCTCTCTCTCTTTTATTTCTTCTTGTTGAATCCATCTTTATACAACGCAATACAATTATAGACAAAAATTTAAATTATATGACACAAGTTTCATCACACATAAAAAAAAGGGGGTGTTTGTTTATCATGGTACATGTATGTCCTAGTGTGAAGTATTCAATAGTACAAAAGAAAGAAAGAAAAAAACAACATATAAATGTTCCTATCTGTGCTTCTGTTCTGTTCTTTCTTTTCTTTTCTTTTCTTTTCTTCACTTGTCTTGTCTTCTTTTTATGTATTATTTACACCAGTAGTCTAGACTAAAGAAAGAGAACCATCATAGATAGAAAATGGCAAAAAACATAATCTTTTTGCTAAGTTAAAGTTTAAATATCTTGCATAATTCATTAATTTAATATTTCTTTTTAGAAAACTAATATTACAGGATACTATATCAAAAATTGAGAGCCCTTTCTATTCAGAATTGTAAAGAATATTTTTACCATGCATGTAGTAATATATTTTGTCCACTTTAGAGTCTTATCTTGCTGCTAGTAGTACAAAATCATGAAGTTTCTATTTAAATTAATATAATTTCGGTACGGGTCCAAGTAGTCCCACCGAAATTTCACTGTAGGAAGTCCATGTAAGCATATATCTTGCATGCACTTTTATGTTTTTTTATATGATAAAAAGTAGTTTTCAGACTTGTTTTTAAACTTTTCTGGCTACCAGATGTCTTCAGATAGTTAGTACATGTGTGGCATTAACATTTTTATTGGATTGGCTGATGAAAAATTTTCATTGTCATACTGTGGATCAATATAGAATGGCGGTTAAAAATAAAACTGAAAAAAAGATGCACCACATAAGAAATTGTACCCGCAGTCAGAAGCATCTATTTTTCTTCACTGTAAAAACCTAAAAAAAATTCTTAGTAATAAACAACAACAGTTTTATTCATACATTCTCTCATTTATGATCTGGAGTATCTGCAGCAGATCTTTAAAAAAACAATATTAATGAACAACAACGTACCCCTTTTTAAAGAGATCACTAAAAACCAAAATACATATTTAAAAAGGATTGACGAGAATGACCTATTAATAGATATTAATGAATACCAAATTAAAAGTTAAATCTAATGACCACCAATGTACGTCTATGATCAAGGGTTCACTGAAAACCAAAATACATGTTTATAAAAAATATAGACTAGAAAGACCTCATAAATAGATAAAAATAAATACCAAATTAAAAGTTAAATATGAATGACTAACAACGTACATCTTATTAAAGAGATCACTAAAGACCCAAATCCATGTTTAAAAAAACATAGACTAACAAGACCTATTAACAGGTATAAAATAAAAACCAAAGAAAAAGTTAAATATTTATGACCAACAACGTACCCCTTTTTAAAGAGATCACTAAAAACGAAATACATGTTTAAAAAAACAGAGACAAGAAAGACCTATTAAATAGCTTAAAATAAACACCAAGGGAAAAAAATATATATTAATGACCAACAACGTACCTCTTTTTAAAGAGATCACTGAAAACCAAAATACATGTTTAAAAAAACATAGACTAACAAGACCTATTAATAGGTATAAATAAAAACCAAAGAAAAAGTCAAATATTAATGACCAACAACGTACCTCTTTTTAAAGAGATCACTGAAAACTAAAATACATGTTTAAAAAAAACATAGACAAGAAAGCCTATTAATAGTATAAATAAATACCAAAGTAAAAGTTTAAAAACTAATGACCAACAACGTACCTATTTAAAGAATCACTAAAAACCAAAATCTATCTTTAAAAAAACAAATTTAAAGAACAACAACGTACTCTTTTGAAGAGATCACTAAAAACCAAAATACATATTTAAAAAGGATTGACGAGAATGACCTATTAATAGATATTAATTGAATACCAAATTAAAAGTTAAATCTAATGACCACCAATGCACGTCTATGGTTAAGGGTTCACTGAAAACCAAAATACATGTTATAAAAAATATAGACAGAAAGACCTCATAATAGATAAAAAATAAATACCAAATTAAAAGTTAAATATGAATGACTAACAACGTACATCTTATTAAAGAGATCACTAAAGACCCAAATCCATGTTTAAAAAAACATAGACTAACAAGACCTATTAATAGGTATAAATAAAAACCAAAGAAAAAGTTAAATATTAATGACCAACAACGTACCCCTTTTTAAGAGATCACTAAAAACCAAAATACATGTTAAAAAAACAGAGACAAGAAAGACCTATTAATAGGTTTAAATAAACACCAAGAAAAGTTAAATATTAATGACCAACAACGTACCTCTTTTAAAAAATCACTGAAAACCAAAATACATTTAAAAAAACATAGACAAAAGACCTATTAATAGATAAATAAATACCAAATAAAGTTAAAAAACTATGACCACAAGTACCTATTGTAAGAATCTAAAAACCAAAAATACTTTAAAAACATAAATGAACAACAACGTACTCTTTTTAAGAGATCACTAAAACCAAATAATATTTAAAAAGGATTGACGAAATGACCTATTGATAGATATTAATGAATCCCAAATTAAAATTAAATCTAATGACCACCATGTACGTCTATGGTTAAGGTTCATGCCAAATTAAAAGTTAAATATATGAATGATTAACAACGTACATCTTATCAAAGAGATCACTATAGACCCAAATACATGTTTAAAAAAACTAGACTAACAAGACCTATTAATAGGTATAATAAAAACCAAAGAAAAAGTTAATATTAATGACCAACAACGTACCTCTTTTAAAGAGATCACTAAAAAACAAAATACATGTTTAAAAAAACGAGACAAGAAAGACCTATTAATAGGTTTAAATAAACACAAGAAAAAGTTAAATATTAATGACCAACAACGTACCTTTTTAAAGAGATCACTGAAAACCAAAATACATGTTAAAAAAACATAGACAAGAAAGACCTATTAATAGTATAAATAAATACCAAAGTAAAAGTTAAAAACCAATGACCAAAACGTACCTATTTTTTTTTTTTTTTTTTTTTTTTTTTTTTTTTTTTTTTTTTTTTTTTTATAGACTAAAAACCTCATAAATAGATAAAAATAAATACCAAATAAAAAAGTTAAATTGAATGACTAAACAACGTACATCTTATTAAAGAGATCACTAAAACCCAAATCCATGCTTAAAAAAACATAGACAACTAACAAGACCTATTAATAGGTTTAAATAAACACCAAGGAAAAAGTTAAATATTAATGACCAACAACGTACCTCTTTTTAAAGAGATCACTGAAAACCAAAATACATGTTAAAAAAAACATAGACAAGAAAGACCTATTAATAGGTATAAATAAATACCAAAGTAAAAGTTAAAAACTAATGACCAATAACGTACCTATTTGTAAAGAGATCACTAAAATCCAAAAATCTATCTTTAAAAAAACAATATTAATGAACAACAACGTACCTCTTTTTGAAGAGATCACTAAAAACCAAAATACATATTTTAAAAGGATTGACGAGAATGACCTATTAATAGATATTAATGAATACCAAATTAAAAGTTAAATCTAATGACCACAATGTAGTCTATGGTTAAGGTTCATGCCAAATTAAAAGTTATATGAATGATTAACAACGTACATTTATCAAAGAGATCACTATAGACCCAAATACATGTTTAAAAAAACATAGACTAACAAGACCTATTAATAGTATAAATAAAAACCAAAGAAAAAGTTAAATATTAATGACCAACAACGTACCTCTTTTAAAGAGATCACTAAAAACCAAAATACATGTTTAAAAAACAGAGACAAGAAAGACTATTAATAGGTTTATATAACACCAAAGAAAAAGTTAAATATAATGACCAACAACGTACCTCTTTTTAAAGAGATCACTGAAAACCAAAATACATGTTAAAAAACATAGACAAGAAAGACCTATTTATAGGTATAAATAAATACCAAAGTAAAGTTAAAAACTAATGACCAACAAGTACCTATTTGTAAGAGATCACTAAAAACCAAATCTTCTTTAAAATAAATATTAATGAACAACAACGTACCTCTTTTAAAGAGATCACTTAAAACCAAAATACATATTTAAAAAGGATTGACGAGAATGACCTATTAATAGATATTAATGATAATACAAATTAAAAGTTAAATCTAATAACCACCAATGTACGTCTATGGTTAAGGTTCACTGAAAACCAAATACATGTTATAAAAAAAATAGACTAGAAAGACCTCATAAATAGATGCAAAGTAAAAGTTAAAAACTAATGACCAACAACGTACCTATTTGTAAAGAGATCACTAAAAACCAAAACTACATGTTTATAAAAACAGAGACAAGAAAGACCTATTAATAGGTTTAAATAAACACCAAGGAAAAAGTTAAATATTAATGACCAACACACGTACCTCTTTTTAAAGAGATCACTGAAAACCAAAATACATGTTAAAAAAACATAGACCAGACCTATTAATAGGTATAAATAAATACCAAAGTAAAAGTTAAAAACTAATGACCAACAACGTACCTATTTGTAAAGATCACTAAAAACCAAAATCTATCTTTTAAAAAACAACATTAATGAACAACAACGTACTCTTTTTGAAGAGATCACTAAAAACCAAAATACATATTTAAAAAAGATTGACGAGAATGACCTATTAATAGATATTAATGAATACCAAATTAAAAGTTAAATCTAATGACCACCAATGTACGTCTATGGTTAAGGGTTCACTGAAAACCAAAATACATGTTATAAAAAAACATAGACAAGAAAGACCTCATAAATAGATAAAAATAAATACCAAATTAAAAGTTAAATATGAATGACTAACAACGTACATCTTATTAAAGAGATCACTAAAGACCCAAATCCATGTTTAAAAAAACATAGACTAACAAGACCTATTAATAGGTATAAATAAAAACCAAAGAAAAAGTTAAATATTAATGACCAACAACGTACCCCTTTTTAAAGAGATCACTAAAAACCAAAATACATGTTTAAAAAAAACAGAGACAAGAAAGACCTATTAATAGGTTTAAATAAACAGCAAGGAAAAAGTTAAATATTAATGACCAACAACGTACCTCTTTTAAAAGAGATCTCTGAAAACCAAAATACATGTTAAAAAAACATAGACAAGAAAGACCTATTAATAGGTTTAAATAAATACCAAAGTAAAAGTTAAAAACTAATGACCAACAACGTACCTATTTGTAAAGAAATCACTAAAAACCAAAATCTATCTTTAAAAAAACAATATTAATGAACAACAACGTACTTCTTTTTAAAGAGATCACTAAAAACCAAAATACATATTTAAAAAGGATTGACGAGAATGACCTATTGATAGATATTAATGAATACCAAATTAAAAGTTAAATCTGACCACCAATGTACGTCTATGGTTAAGGGTTCACTGCCAAATTAAAAGTTAAATATGAATGATTAACAACGTACATCTTATCAAAGAGATCACTATAGACCCAAATACATGTTTAAAAAAACATAGACTAACAAGACCTATTAATAGGTATAAATAAAAACCTAAGAAAAAGTTAAATATTAATGACCAACAACGTACCTATTTTTAAAGAGATCACTAAAAAACAAAATACATGTTTAAAAAAACGGAAACAAGAAAGACCTATTAATAGGTTTAAATAAACACCAAAGAAAAAGTTAAATATTAATGACCAACAACGTACCTCTTTTTAAAGAGATCACTGAAAACCAAAATACATGTTAAAAAAACATAGACAAGAATGACCTATCAATAGGTATAAATAAATACGAAAGTAAAAGTTAAAAACTTTGAGCAAATGTCCAACAACGTACCTATTTTTAAAGAGATCACTAAAAACCAAAATACATATTTAAAAAATAATATTAATGAACAACAACGTACCTCTTTTTAAAGAGATCACTAAAAACCAAAATACATGTTTAAAAAAACAGAGACAAGAAAGACCTATTAATAGGTTTAAATAAATACCAAAGTAAAAGTTAAAAACTAATGACCAACAACGTACCTATTTTTAAAGAGATCACTAAAAACCAAAATCTATCTTTAAAAAAAACAATATTAATGAACAACAACAGTTGGTGCACTTAGCGAACTCCATAATATTATGGAATTCCGTAACTTTTGTGAAAAATTAAAGTTTTCTCCCTTTGACTAACAGGCTAAATTTAAGATAACTATATTTTGAAACTGATTCTGTAAAAAAAAAGGGAGACAAATGAAATCTATTTATTGTTTTCTGAAATACAATGGAAAAAAATATATAACATGTAGGAATGTTACCTCGGTGAAGAGTACTCGCTCGTGAAACATTTACAAAATGGAAACACAAAATTATATGCATTTTATTTATGTATTGTGGGTCGTTGTCTTTTTCTTTGTTTTATATATGTAAACTGTAATAATGTATAATGTTTTAAGCCATTGGCTCATATGGACGTAAAGTGCTTTTCAATAAAGAATTTAAGGACTGATAAACGTAAAACCCTCAACATTATTGTAATATCTGCGATTATTCCGGGAACGTCACGCACAAACCTTCGGACATTTACTTGTTACGTAACGTCGCTACGGCGATACCAATTGTATATTTTGTAGCCATTATTAAATTACTATCTGAACCATCAAGTCTTGCTTCCGATCTTTCAATTATAACAATGGACTAGATAATATGAATTATATACCATATAAATCATAATTAAAAGCTTATTTAATACATGACATACATGTTCTTATTTTATTATGTAAACTGACAATTATCTAATCCAGTAATTAAGTGATATCCATAGAAAAATTATTACTTAAACAACAGTATTAAGGGACCGTAAAAACACATTTTTTAAAATAATCAACAAGGGGGTGATGTTTGAACTAACTGATGATCACTGATGACTTACATAATTTTCTGAGGGTCCACATGAGGTGCGCATTGAATTTGTTTGATCTAAAAGTAGTATCTTGACAACTGTGCATGGGATGACACTAATTCTCAATTTTATTTGTAACTAACAGTCCTGCTGATGAAAATATATGCTCTGACGGTATAAATGGTGAGGGAATGACTTAGATTAGCTTAAAGTGTAAGATTTTGAAAACTGAACTTGTTCATGGCATACCTCTGTTCGGGAGAATTTTAAATGAGAGCTAAGCGGAAATATTCGATTCGTATTTTAATTATCGAAAAATATTAGATATTATAATTGCAGGACATAAATACAACTATTGACAAATTGTTGATGCAATCACATTGACGTATGCGTATCTGTTTCCATATGTGTGCTTTTGGTACACGGATCCTTCAAATTGCACTTGCCAATTTAATATATAAAATTTTGTGATAAAAGTTTAGAGATTAATCGCCAACTTTTATTTTTGTTTTAACTTTAATTGTTAATATGCTCTGAAAGAAAACAAACTTATCGATGACACAAAATAAAATAAAATCATTTGAAAAAGTCTATATAATAGAAAAACACTCCAACAAATTTATGAGTTTGTTTGAATGTTAAATTCGTTTGATTTTTTTTCGTATGTTCTAACTTTCACGGACTTCAACGTGAAAGGTTGCTGGAATTTTAATTAAATTTATAATAAATGTTAAAAAGCTTGTGAAATACTAGAACTCCTTTCTTCTCGCGTGTGTTTGAATTACATGACTAATGTTATGGCATATTCAACTAAACTTGGAAATAGCGCTGTATTTTGTTTATATGTAGATTTAAATAGTCAACAAAACTTAATATGACTCCTCGAGCACAGTCTTTCCTCTGACATATAATACAGGGGCGGATCTAGCCATATTAAAAGGGGGATCCCAACTCAGGACAAAATGGGGGGTCCAACTATATGTTCCCATTCAAATGCATTGATCAGCCAAAAATAGGAGGGTTCAAACACCGGGATCCGCTAATGTAATAGTTCTAATTAATTGCCTCGAAAAATATCACTCATACGAAAGATGTCTATGCCAGCACGAAACATGACATTTAATTGTATTGCAATACTTTAATTGTAATCTTCCTTTTAACATAAGCAGTATTGTTCATATGTTCTATTAATTTATTAAACTTTTCTAGGAGTTTTGGCTTAATTATATTCTAATAATTCGGTACAGAAATCCTGCAGGAAAAAAAATTGAGTAACAAGTCGACCTTCAATATTATTGCATTCATCACACAAAAGAACTACAAACAAGCTGTCCCAAGTCAGGATCATGTAATTCAGTGGTTGTCGTTTGTTGATGTATTACATATTTGTTTTTCGTTCATTTTTGTACGTATTTTAGGTTTGCATTGTTTTATATTTGTCCGGAACCTATTATAGCTGACTATGTGGTATGGGTTTTGCTCATTGTTGAAGACCGTACGGTGACCTATAATTGTTAGTTTCTATGTCATTTGGTCTCTTGTGGAAAGTTGTCTGATTGTTAATCTCATACAACATATTTTTTATAAGATAGAGTTTAGTTCATGATTTTTGAAATCTTTCAACATCAAGAATCACTTACACAGTGAAAATTGTTTTTCTTGAACTTGAGGTGAGTGATATTTTCCCATATCGAAGTCCTAACTAATATTTCAAGTTGAAGACGAGCAATTAATGTGCGGTTCATGTGCTTTTTAGAGTTTTTAGCATTGCATGTACTGATTGTGTGTCGTAGATAATTTTTTCGTCATTGTAATCACAATCTGAAAGAGGAAAAAAGGAATATTGCAGCTAGACAAAGTCTTTCAATTTTATTTATTCATTCATTGTATGCACTGTAATGAAAGATTCGAATTACCTCTATTTTCACTACTGTCCCGGAATATTGTGCGAGTTATAAAACAACACAAAAGCAATGCCAGTTAAATATAACTGGAGGCTCAAAATAGCCTGTGTTGCTCATCTTGGTCTATATCATATTAGACAAAGACACACTTCAACATTGTAGATGAGAAAAGTATGGACAAAAACAGATGTTTTTTTTTTTTTTTTTTTATCTTATATTGGCGGTCATTTAAGTCTATTCAGTTTCTCTCATTTATATCTTATTAAGGACTAAATGCTTAAGTTTTAGAGATATAAATCAAACACTGCATCCCCGCTTATTTATTATTTAGCCATTCTGCCAGCTTGGTTGATGTTTGGTCATTGGATACATTTTTTTAACTAGATACCCTAGGGATTGTTTATGCAAAGTTTGTTTTAATTTGTACAAGTAGTTTCAGAGGAGAATTTTTTGGCAAATGATTACCGAAATGTAAGACAAATTGTGGGAAATTATCTGTAAAAGGCAATAACTACTTTTTGTAGATCTAGTTGCTGAAAAAGTTTGCTGTCAACAGTTTTTCTTCATGCATGGTAATATTCAGGATGATAGCCAAAAACTGCAAAATTTTCTTTCAACTATCAGTTCAAGGGGAAACAACACAACAACGGGTTGTCTAATGCATTAGTAGATAACCTTTGACTATAAATGCTAATGTTAGTTTCAGAGATTTATACGCCAAAAACTAAATTTTACCCGATGTTCTATTTTTAGCGATGACTGCCATCTCGGTACACAAGCGTGGTCATATGCATCGGAATTAATTTTTTATCTACATACCCTAATAATGATTTAGGCCGAAATTGGTTTTATTTAACCCAGCAGATTCAGAGTGGAATATCTGTGTAAAAGCTATCAGACGACAACGACGGACGAAGGAAGACAATTGATGAGAAAAGTTTAATAAATAATCGCACTTTTGGCCTGGTGAGCTTAAAAGGAGATATTGCCAATTTGTAAATTTTATATACACAGTTAAACATTTTTTTTTGGAATGAAAAAAAACCGAACTAATCATAATGCATCTCGTTTGAATTGTTTTATCATTTGTAATTTCGGGGCCTTTCATATAGCAGACTATGCTGCACGAATTTTACTCATAGTTGAAAATCGTATCATGACCTTTATAGATATAAGAAGATAACATATGATTGCCAATGAGACAACTCTCCATTAAAGTCATAATTTTTAAAGATAAACCATTGAAGGTCAAAGTACAGTCTTATATGTACCATTTACTAGTTTTCTGGATCTTGAGTTGATTAAGAGAGCAGGAAACTAAAAAGACTCAATGTGTCAGTGGCAACTCAAGCGTGGATCCAAAGGGGGGAGGGTTTTTTTTTAAAAAGGCCGCCCCTGCAACTATTTGATACCCTTTGATAATTTGATTCACTTCATGTCAAAACAGTCACACTTACAATTTTGTAAATATACACGTGTCACACTTACAATTTTGTAAATATACACGTGTCACACTTACAATTTTGTAAATATACACGTGTCACACTTACAATTTTGTAAATATACACGTGTCACACTTACAATTTTGTAAATATACACGTGTCACACTTACAATTTTGTAATTAACGTTCACACTTACAATTTGTAAATATTCACTTGGCTTAAGGATGTACACCTCTGAGGAGCCAAAAATTTCCAGAATTAAACTTTTTTTCTTAACCTGATTTTTGGGTTTATAAGACTGTAAAAAATGATTGGTGAAGAAAAAATCATATTGTGGTGCACTTCTTTTTTTGCTACGGACCTTTGAAAATGCCAAATTTTGATGATTTTCCCATTTTTCATCGATTTTCACCTATTTTTGGGCTATTATCATGAAAAAAATCACAGTTCCACAATTAAACTTTTTTTCATACTTTCTATAAAGATTAAGTTGACTAATCTGAATAAATTTTACTTGAAAAAACTATAGGTAGGTGTTAATATAAGAAAGTTTTATCATATTTTGACGCTTTTTTGTGTATAATTTACATGCTGTCAATTTTGTATTTTTGTGATTTTTCTCAGTTTTAAGAATCAACTGCATATTATTTCAACTTTTTTGTTATTAATGATTGAAAAAATACATATCTAAGAAATTTGAAAAGACCAAAATGATATGGGATGTACATGATTCTTGTAAAATCATTTTTTGTATCCCTAACCCATTTTCTCAAAATTTTAGCTAAAAATACTGACTTGATTGGTCGTAAAATTTGAAAACTGGATTACTCAAAAACCATTCATTGTAAATACACAACTTTTTTACAGAGTTATGTTTGATTATAATATTTTTAAAATTCATTGATATTTTCCACTTGTATCACATGTTTTGTAAATATTTCAAGAACGAGATTTCAACGAGACTGAACGAGACTGAAAAGTCAGAAGAATACATCTTAAGCATAGTTTCATCAAATTTATACCGTTGGTTTTCCCGTTTGAATGGTTTTATACTAGTAATTTTGGAGCCCTTTATAGCTTGTTGTTCAGTGTGAGCCAAGGCTCCGTGTTGAAGGCCGTACGTTTACCTTTTTTTTTAAATTGTTATTTGGAAGGAGAGTTGTCTCATTTGCACTGCACACCACATCTTCCTATATCTAAGAGCTGATCTCAAGAGACTTCCCCTGGAACTACATATTAAATTTCAATCTATTTTGTATGGTAAACGTTTATCCATTTATGACATTTATGCTTCTAAAGGAATCATTTAGTTTTGTCTCAAAGCTCGAATTTATTCTTCAGTTGGTTCTCATATGTAAAACATGTATCAGAAGAAACTGGTATGGATTTAGACACTTTCAAGAAATATTCTTCTCATAAGATAACTAAAACTATTAGAGAACAAAAAAAATTAAAATTGAAGGATTTTTATGAAAAGATAGTAAATGATAAGATATGAAGAATAACAGCAATCTCACTATTTATAATCTTGTAATACAAATGAAAAATATTTAACTTCCTCAAAATTTAATTTAGAAAACTAGAATTAGAGATTATAATTTATTAATAGAAAAAAGAAAATATCTTAGGATGCCAATATATATAGAAGAAAGATTAAGCAAACACTGAAATTCATTTCTTTTCTATTTTGTAATAGTTACAGTAATAATAGAATTAATACCCAATCCAAGATCACACATTCAGGTAAATATAACAGGTGTTTTCGTCTTTCCTGTTATTTTTAGATTTCGGAGATAAAGCCACTGACTAAAGTCAAAACAGCTATAAGTTAAGCTTATATTATATTACTTCCTCAATAGTGCGAAAGAATTACAATGAAAGTTGAATGGTAATGTTCCAAAAAGACAGAATAGATAGTTATTTCAGTAAATGCTCAATACTAAGTATACAATTTATACATATGTCAATGTAAATGCACGGCATCTCTTCAGCTTGCCCGCTGTTATCTTATACTAGACCACGATCGCACCACGCTCAGCATGATCTAAAAGTATTCAGATCGTGTTGAGGTCGCGGTATGGGCGGCATGAAAATGCAAATTTTGGATGTGTTCACGATGCTACTACGACCTCACTACTTTTCTACAACGATTCCGCCAAGAGTATACCCCGTTTTCATCACGCTTGTTCTGCGACCTCACTACGATAATCACGATCTTGCTACGCTCATCAGGTTCTTACTACGATTATACCACACTTATCTGATTAAAAAACGATCTTAGCACGTTTCTTCTGCGATTAAAGAACGATTTATCACGATCATTCTACGATCTTACCATGTATATGGCAGTTTACTACGCTCTCGATAATAACGTCAATATCATGTTGTCGGAGTCAATATAGATACTGTTCCATTCCTCCTTATTTTCATTTATACGTAGAATTCTCGATAACAACACAGACAGGCCACCAAAATCTACAATGTTTTGTATTTGTGCATGATAGGGATATAGGTAGTCAGTGGGGCGCCTCTGATACGAATCCTGATCCAGATGAGATATCGGATTAACATATCACAACGTATATTGCTGATCTATCAAGATCAAATGAAGATATTTTATTGAACAATTAATAGTGGGATGATACAAATGTGTCAATCATGGCTGAACTGTTGGACACTAGCGACATTAGGTCCAAATTATATACAGACGAACAAAACCTGGAGCTTTTACATGCTTTATTTGACAATGAGAATGAGCCCGAGCATGGCTATAAGTAAAAATGGTCGTAGTATAAACGTAGTAAGGTCGTAAGACGTGCGTGATTAGTACGGCATGAGCGTGCTAGAATCTTTTAGTGCCGATTATTGCTCCCGTTTGAGATCAGACTCGAAAAGTTAAAAAGTCGGATTACTATCTTCAATGATATGGAATGTCCTGTTATTGTCTGACCGCTGTAGTATACGTTCGTAACACTCAGACTCCTACGGATCGGAGAGTTTGGACAAGCACCCAGACAGTTAGGTGCGTCCCTTAACATTCGGGAAGTCTCAATCAATTTTGTCTAGTCGAATTACAATCGGTATTATGTCGTGACATAATACCGATTGTAATTCTCTAGTATCGCGATGATCAAAATCGTAACAATGATCTGTGACTAAGAATTTCATTATCCCAGGAATTGATCACCTTAGCAGTATTTGGCACAACTTTTTGGAATTATTGGTCTTCTTGTTTTGGTAATCAGTTTTTCTATTTATATAGTATATATAGGAAGATGTGGCATGTGCTAGTGCCAATGAGACAACTCTCTATCCAAGTATCAATTTATAAAAGTAAACCATTATAGGTCAAGGTACGACCTTCAACACGGAGCCTTAGCTAACACAAGATATAAAGTGTCCTAAAAATTACTAGTGTTAAACCATACAAACAGGAACGGTCTTGTTTTTTTGTTGTTTTTTTTTTTTGGAGGGGGGGGATTGACAGACAAATTATAAAATCTGAGCCAAAACGTAGCCTTGTTTTTATTTACTTGATGCATTGTCCTTTAAACTATCGATTTTCTAGACAAAAAGGCAACATTAAAAAAAATTGTCACTCTCTCGGCCATGTGATAGAGAAGATTAACACCCTCGTATCAGCCATCAAAATATTGCATTTTCATATGAAGTATAATTCATTTTTTGTCGTTCACCAATTTAACGATAAGTCAGGCTGTTTGTTAACTTGTTTGAATTGCATTTTACCTATCATTTCGAGGCTTTGTAACTGATTTTGCAGTTTGGTATTTTTTTTATTAGTGAAGGCCGTACGGTGACCTTAAGTTGTAAATTTTTGTGTCACTTGGTCTGTTGTGAAAAATTGATTCATTGATTACAATATCACAACTTTTCTTAAATTATGTTAATTACGTGAGCAAAAATTTAATGCATTACACGACGGTTCCCCAATGAATAGCCTTCATCTATAGATATATATATATGGTTAGGAATCTGTTAATGTGTAACAGTAATTGTAATATTTTCAAAAGTATACAAAGTCATGCAGTTGTGATAATACTAATTTGATTGAAATCTTAATACATATTTTTCTTAAAAATTACAAGTTTAGAAAATTTAAATAAAAGATGATCTAGTCTTAAAGTGGTATTAGTGTCTTCCTCCATCTTGGATTGTAAAAAACTGACAACCAAAGATCAAGATTTTTCATCAAGATAGCAAAATTTGATGCAGGAATGCAGATATTTAATGTGAATTTTCATTTATAAAAGCCAATGTATAGGGAATAGAACTTAAAAATATTAATATTTTTGCAAATGTTAACTATTTTGGCTTGTTTTTTTTTGTTTTTTTAATTGCCATTTTAAGGGGAGGTATCTCTAAAACAGGGCATTTTCTGAAGGATTCATGGAATTTTCTATTTTGTATTTTAGCCGGAAAAAAGTACGGTGACCCTATCTTTTCTTTTGATATTCTCAAAGCAGTGTCTGAAAACTATATTTTCCTGAAGTATTTAATAATTCTATCATTTTGTTTAGTTTCTAATCACAAAATGGTGTTTTTTCCTGTATAATCCATACAAAATGTGTCATTTTGTCCCGTCCTGTAGCTTGAGAAAATGCGCGTTGACTTATCATTTTTATTATATTTTTCGACATGTAAATAGATACTACGTTTTGGCAAAGTAACGAACAAATTCTATCATTTTTATTTTAGACTCCTATACCACCTTAAGTATTTTCTAGACTGATTTAACTCTGTAAAATAGTTAGTACAATCAGGGAGAATCCATGAAATGTGAAAAGGGAGTGTAAATCCCAAAAAGGCAATTAATACTGGCGAGAGGAGCTAGGTGAAGGACTACTTAATCCTTTAGATACATATAACTGTGAGAACCATACTATTTTCTGTCTATTTCGATGAAAGGAGGGGAGGGAGAACATCTTGCACACACCCTATCATAGATCGCCACTGGCAATGACAAGACTCGATTCTATTATGATTAAGTGGTAAAAAAATATGACATGGGTATAATCTGTTCTAATTTTCATAAGTAGAGTTTGAATATTGATTATATTTTTTAGTAAGACTAGACATCGTGGTTTCGTCCTTGAATCAAAGTACCTGGTATGCTTATTTTAAGACTGGACACGTATTGACGACTTATAAACAAACCCATACTGATCTTAAAGGTGCACAGTTATCTTTGATTTCAAAACCTTTCTGTTTGAACCCGTCGTTGTTTTCTTGATACATTACACTTACAATAAACGAAGTTTAACTTTTCAACTTATTAACCAAAATCGAGTGGTGTTGGAGAGGAATGACATGTAAGAATGGTGTACCAAAGATTAACATAGATATAAAATAACTACTGGACCATAATTAATAATAAATTACGTCTTGTGTGCATAGAGGAGCTTTGATACTACAGTTTATAAAAAAATATTACATGTAATTAGTCACTTGATATAAACAAGCTTCAATCGATTTATATATACTAGTCAACAAAGGAAACGATTTGATTGGACTCCAGTGGCAAATAGTTCATGAATGGTTCCGGACGAACACAAGAAACAATACAAGGCAATGTATATCATTAAATTGGATACACTGTAAATATAAGACCAATTGGCCTATTATTTTCCTTATTACAGTGTATCCAATTTAATCAACTCTCCTTCCAAATAACAATTTAAAAAAAAAGTAAACCATTATAGGTCAATGTACGGCCTTCAACACGGAGCCTTGGCTCACACTGAACAACAAGCTACAAAGGGCTCCAAAATTACTAGTGCAAAACCATTCAAACGGGAAAACCAACGGCATAAATTTGATGAAAACATGCTTAAGCCACGTGTATATTTACAAAATTGTAAGTGTGACTTTTTAAAAGGTGGTTTGACATGAAGTGAATCAAACCACCTTTTAAAAAGTTAAATTATCAAAGGGTATCGCAGGGGCGGATCAGGCCATTTTAAAAAAGGGGGAGGGGGTCCTAACCAAAGACAAAATGGGGGAGTTCCAATTACACGTCCCCATTCAAATGCATTGATCGTCCAACAAAAAAGGGGGTTCAAACCCACGCTTGAGTTGCCACTGACACATTGAGTCTTTTTAGTTTTATGCTCTCTTAATCAACTCAAGATCCAGAAAACTAGTAAATGGTACATATAAGACTGTACTTTGACCTTCTATGGTTTATCTTTAAAAATTATGACTTTAATGGAGAGTTGTCTCATTGGCTCTTCTTATATCTATAAAGGTCATGACTTACAACTATGAGTAAAATTCGTGCAGCATAGTCTGCTATATAAGGCCCCGAAATTACAAATGATAAAACAATTCAAACGATGATTAGTTTGTTTTTTTTTCATTCCAAGAAAATATGTATAACTGTGTATATAAAATTTACAAATTGGCAATATCTCCTTTTCAGCTCACCAGGCCAAAAGTGGGAAAGTGCGATTATTTATTAAACTTTTCTCATCAATTGTCGTCCTTTGTCCGTCGATGTCGTCTGATAGCTTTTACAAAGATATTCCACTCTGAATCTGCTGTGTTAAATAAAACCAATTTCGGCCTAAATCATTATTAGGGTATGTAGATAAAAAATTAATTCCGATGCATATGACCACGCTTGTGTACCGAGATGGCAGTCATCGCTAAAAATAGAACATCGGGAAAAAATTTTAGTTTTTGGCGTATAAATCTCTGAAACTAAAGCATTTATAGCAAATCTTATTATGTTCGTTCAGTCAAAAGTTATCTACCAACCCGTTGTTGTGTTGTTTCCCCTTGAACTGATAGTTGTAAGAAGATTTTGCAGTTTTTGGCTATCATCCTGAATATATGAAGAAAAACTGTTGACAGCAAACTTTTTCAGCAAAACTAGGTCTACAAAAAGTAGTAGGCCTTTTACAGTTAATTTCCCAAAATTTGTCTTACATTTCGGTAATTATTTGCCAAAAAATTCTCCTCTGACACTACTTGTCCAAATTAAAACAAACATTGTATAAACAATCCCTAGGGTATCTAGTGAAAAAAAATGTATCCAATGACCAAACATCAACTAAGATGGCAGAATGGCTAAATAGTAAATAAGCGGGGATGCAGTGTTTGATTTATATCTCTGAAACTTAAGCATTTAGTCCTAAATAAGATGTAAATGAGAGAAACTGAACAGACTTAAATGACCGCCAACATTAGATAAAAAAAAAAAAAAAAAACATCTGTTTTTGTCCATACTTTTCTCATCTACAATGTGAAAGTGTGTCTTTGTCTAATATGATATAGACCAAGATGAGCAACACAGGCTATTTTGAGCCTTCAGTTATATTTAACTGGCATTTTTTGTGTTGTTTTAACTCGCACAATATTCCGGGACAGTAGTGAAAATAGAGGTAATTCGAATCTTTCATTACAGTGCAGACAATGAATCAAAAATCAAATTGAAAGACTTTGTCTAGCTGCAATATTCCTTTTTTCCTCTTTCAGATTGTGATTACTATGACGAAAAAATTATCTACGACACACAATCAGTACATGCAATGCTGAAAAAACTCTAAACAGCACATGAACCACCTTTTGGATTATAGCTCTTCATCTTTTATATAGCTTTGGATTTCAAATATTTTGGCCACAAGCATCACATGAGACATGTATTGTCAAAATGCGCATCTGGTGCAAGAAAATTGATACCGTTAATTTTATTAATTGCTCGTCTTCAACTTGAAATATAAGTTAAGACTTCGATATGGGGAATATATCACTCACCTCAAGTTCAAGAAAAACAATTTTCACTGTGTAAGTGATTCTTGATGTTGAAAGATTTCAGAAATCATGAACTAAACTTTATCTTATAGAAATTATGTTGTATGATATTGCCAATGAAACAACTTTCCACAAGAGACCAATTGACATAGAAACTAACAATTATAGGTCACCGTACGGTCTTCAACAATGAGCAAAACCCATAGTCAGCTATAATAGGTTCCGAAATGACAAATATAAAGCCATCCAAACCTAAATTACGTACAAAATGAACGAAAAACCAATATGTAATAAATACATCAACAAACGACAACCACTGAATTACATGATCCTGACTTGGGACAGCTTGTTTGTAGTTCTTTTGTGTGATGAATGCAATAATATTGAAGGTCGACTTGTTACTCATTTTTTTCCAGGAAATATTAATTCTGTACCGAATTATTAATATAATTAAGCCAAAACTCGTTTAAAAAAAAAGTTTAATAAATAAATTGAAAATATGAACAATACTGCTTATGATAAAAGAAAGATTACAATAAAAGTATTGCAATACAATTAAATTTGTCATGTCATGTTCAAACCGACCCGTCAGTTTCGTGCTGGCATATAGACATCTTTCTCTCGTATGAGTGATATTTTTCGAGGCAATTAGAACTATAACATTAGCGGATCCAGGTGGAGGGGGTCCGGGTGTTTGAACCCTCCTATTTTTGGCTGATCAATGCATTTGAATGGCAACATATAGTTGGACCCCCCCTTTTGTCCTGAGTTGGGACCCCCCTTTTTGGCTAGTATTATATGTCAGAGGAAAGAGTGTGCTCGTGGAATCATATTAAGTTTTGTTGACTATATGTACATGTAACTTTGCACGTAAACAAAATACAACAGCTTCCCAGTTTAGTTGAATATGCCATAACATTAGTCATATAATTCAAACAAACGCGAGAAGAAAGGAGTAAGCTTTTAGCATTTATTATAAATTTAATTTAAATTCCAGCAACCTTTCACGTTGAAGTCCGTGAAAGTTAGAACATACGAAAAAAAAATCAAACAAATTTAAAAAAACATAGACTAACAAGACCTATTAATAGGTATAAATAAAAACCAAAGAAAAAGTTAAATATTAATGACCAACAACGTACCTCTTTTTAAAGAGATCACTAAAAACCAAAATACATGTTTAAAAAAACAGAGACAAGAAAGACCTATTAATAGGTTTAAATAAATACCAAAGTAAAAGTTAAAAACTAATGACCAACAACGTACCTATTTGTAAAGAGATCACTAAAAACCAAAATCTATCTTTAAAAAAACAATATTAATGAACAACAACGTACCTCTTTTTAAAGAGATCACTAAAAACCAAAATACATATTTAAAAAGGATTGACGAGAATACCTATTAATAGATATTAATGAATACCAAATTAAAAGTTAAATCTAATGACCACCAATGTACGTCTATGGTTAAGGGTTCACTGAAAATCAAAATACATGTTATAAAAATATAGAGTAGAAAGACCTCATAATAGATAAAAATAAATACCAAATTGAAAGTTAAATATGAATGACTAATAACGTACATCTTATTAAAGAGATCACTAAAGACCCAAATACATGTTTAAAAAAACATAAAAAGACCTTTTAATAGGTATAAATAAAAACCAAAGAAAAAGTTAAATATTAATGACCAACAACGTACCTCATTTTAAAGAGATCACTAAAAACCAAAATACATGTTTAAAAAAACATAGACTAACAAGACCTATTAATAGGTTTAGATAAACACCAAAGAAAAAGTTAAATATTATTGACCAACAACGTACCTCTTTTTAAAGAGATCACTGAAAACCAAAATACATGTTTAAAAGACAGAGACAAGAAAGACCTATTAATAGGTATACATAAATACCAAAGACCAAAGTAAAAGTTAAAAACTAATGACCAACAACGTACTTATTTTTAAAGAGATCATTAAAAGTCGGTGGAATTAGCGAACTCCATAATATTATGGAATTCCGTAATTTTTGTGGAAAATTAAAGTTGTCTCCCTTTGACTAACAGGCTAAATTTAAGATGGGAGATAACTATCTTTTGAAACTGATTCTCTTAAAAAAAAAGGGAGACAAATGAAATCTATTTATTGTTTTCTTAAATACAATGGAAAAACAAAATATAATAACATACTACCTCGGTGAAGAGTACTCGCTCGTAAAACATTTACAAAATGGAAACACAAAATTATATCCATTTTATGCATTGTGAGTCGTTGTCTTTTTCTTTGTTTTATATATGTAAACTGTAATTATGTATAATCTTTTAAGCCATTGGCTCATATGGGCGTAAAGTGCTATTCAATAAAGAATTTAAGGACTTATTAACGTGAAACCCTCAACATTATAACAATGGACTAGATAATAAGAATTATATACCATATAAATCATAATTAAAAGCTTATTTAATACATGACATACATGTTCTTATTTTATTATGTAAACTGGCAATTATCTTAATCCAGTAATTAAGTGATATCTATAGAAAAATTAACAGTATTAATTGGACCGTAAAAAACACATTTTTAAAATAATCAACAAAGGGTGATGTTTGAACTAAGTGATGATCACTGATGCCTTACATAATTTTCTGAGGGTCGAAATAAGGTGCATTGAATATGTTTGATCTAAAAGTAGTATCTTGACAACTGTGGTTGGGATGACACTAATTCTCAATTTTATTTGTAACTAACAGTCCTGCTGATGAAAATATATGCTCTGACGGTATAAATGGTGAGGGAATGACTTAGATTAGCTTAAAGTGTAAGATTTTGAAAACTGATCTTGTTCATGGCATACCTGTTTGGGAGAATTTTAAATGGAGCTAAGCGGAAATATTCGATTCGTATTTTAATTATCGAAAAATATTAGATAGTATAATTGCAGGACATAAATACAACTGTTGACAAATTGTTGATGTAATCACATTGACGTATGCGTATCTGTTTCCATATGTGTGCTATTGGTACACGGATCCTTCAAATTGCACTTGCCACTTTAATATATAAAATTTTGTGATATAAGTTTAGAGATTAATCGCCAACTTTGAAAACAGACAACGCATCACAATACACAAGCGTAGATATTAGTTATAAATTATTATTTTTGTTTTAACTTTAATTGTTAATATGCTCTGAAAGAAAACAAACTAATCGATGACACAAAATAAAATAAAATCAATTAATCATTTGAAAAAGTCTATATAATAGAAAAACACTTGCAACAAATTTATGAGTTTGTTTGAATGTTAAATTCGTTTGATTTTTTTTCGTATGTTCTAACTTTCACGGACTTCAACGTGAAAGGTTGCTGGAATTTTAATTAAATTTATAATAAATGTTAAAAAGCTTGTGAAATACTAGAACTCCTTTCTTCTCGCGTGTGTTTGAATTACATGACTAATGTTATGGCATATTCAACTAAACTTGGAAATAGCGCTGTATTTTGTTTATATGTAGATTTAAATAGTCAACAAAACTTAATATGACTCCTCGAGCACAGTCTTTCCTCTGACATATTATAATACAGGGGCGGATCTAGCCATATTAAAAGGGGGATCCCAACTCAGGACAAAATGGGGGGTCCAACTATATGTTCCCATTCAAATGCATTGATCAGCCAAAAATAGGAGGGTTCAAACACCGGGATCCGCTAATGTAATAGTTCTAATTAATTGCCTCGAAAAATATCACTCATACGAAAGATGTCTATGCCAGCACGAAACATGACATTTAATTGTATTGCAATACTTTAATTGTAATCTTCCTTTTAACATAAGCAGTATTGTTCATATGTTCTATTAATTTATTAAACTTTTCTAGGAGTTTTGGCTTAATTATATTCTAATAATTCGGTACAGAAATCCTGCAGGAAAAAAAATTGAGTAACAAGTCGACCTTCAATATTATTGCATTCATCACACAAAAGAACTACAAACAAGCTGTCCCAAGTCAGGATCATGTAATTCAGTGGTTGTCGTTTGTTGATGTATTACATATTTGTTTTTCGTTCATTTTTGTACGTATTTTAGGTTTGCATTGTTTTATATTTGTCCGGAACCTATTATAGCTGACTATGTGGTATGGGTTTTGCTCATTGTTGAAGACCGTACGGTGACCTATAATTGTTAGTTTCTATGTCATTTGGTCTCTTGTGGAAAGTTGTCTGATTGTTAATCTCATACAACATATTTTTTATAAGATAGAGTTTAGTTCATGATTTTTGAAATCTTTCAACATCAAGAATCACTTACACAGTGAAAATTGTTTTTCTTGAACTTGAGGTGAGTGATATTTTCCCCATATCGAAGTCCTAACTAATATTTCAAGTTGAAGACGAGCAATTAATGTGCGGTTCATGTGCTTTTTAGAGTTTTTAGCATTGCATGTACTGATTGTGTGTCGTAGATAATTTTTTCGTCATTGTAATCACAATCTGAAAGAGGAAAAAAGGAATATTGCAGCTAGACAAAGTCTTTCAATTTTATTTATTCATTCATTGTATGCACTGTAATGAAAGATTCGAATTACCTCTATTTTCACTACTGTCCCGGAATATTGTGCGAGTTATAAAACAACACAAAACAATGCCAGTTAAATATAAGTGGAGGCTCAAAATAGCCTGTGTTGCTCATCTTGGTCTATATCATATTAGACAAAGACACACTTCAACATTGTAGATGAGAAAAGTATGGACAAAAACAGATGTTTTTTTTTTTTTTTTTTTATCTTATATTGGCGGTCATTTAAGTCTATTCAGTTTCTCTCATTTATATCTTATTAAGGACTAAATGCTTAAGTTTTAGAGATATAAATCAAACACTGCATCCCCGCTTATTTATTATTTAGCCATTCTGCCAGCTTGGTTGATGTTTGGTCATTGGATACATTTTTTTAACTAGATACCCTAGGGATTGTTTATGCAAAGTTTGTTTTAATTTGTACAAGTAGTTTCAGAGGAGAATTTTTTGGCAAATGATTACCGAAATGTAAGACAAATTGTGGGAAATTAACTGTAAAAGGCAATAACTACTTTTTGTAGATCTAGTTGCTGAAAAAGTTTGCTGTCAACAGTTTTTCTTCATGCATGGTAATATTCAGGATGATAGCCAAAAACTGCAAAATTTTCTTTCAACTATCAGTTCAAGGGGAAACAACACAACAACGGGTTGTCTAATGCATTAGTAGATAACCTTTGACTGAACGAACATAAGATTTGCTATAAATGCTTTAGTTTCAGAGATTTATACGCCAAAAACTAAATTTTACCCGATGTTCTATTTTTAGCGATGACTGCCATCTCGGTACACAAGCGTGGTCATATGCATCGGAATTAATTTTTTATCTACATACCCTAATAATGATTTAGGCCGAAATTGGTTTTATTTAACCCAGCAGATTCAGAGTGGAATATCTGTGTAAAAGCTATCAGACGACAACGACGGACGAAGGAAGACAATTGATGAGAAAAGTTTAATAAATAATCGCACTTTTGGCCTGGTGAGCTTAAAAGGAGATATTGCCAATTTGTAAATTTTATATACACAGTTAAACATTTTTTTTTGGAATGAAAAAAAACCGAACTAATCATAATGCATCTCGTTTGAATTGTTTTATCATTTGTAATTTCGGGGCCTTTCATATAGCAGACTATGCTGCACGAATTTTACTCATAGTTGAAAATCGTATCATGACCTTTATAGATATAAGAAGATAACATATGATTGCCAATGAGACAACTCTCCATTAAAGTCATAATTTTTAAAGATAAACCATTGAAGGTCAAAGTACAGTCTTATATGTACCATTTACTAGTTTTCTGGATCTTGAGTTGATTAAGAGAGCAGGAAACTAAAAAGACTCAATGTGTCAGTGGCAACTCAAGCGTGGATCCAAAGGGGGGAGGTTTTTTTTTAAAAAGGCCGCCCCTGCAACTATTTGATACCCTTTGATAATTTGATTCACTTCATGTCAAAACAGTCACACTTACAATTTTGTAAATATACACGTGTCACACTTACAATTTTGTAAATATACACGTGTCACACTTACAATTTTGTAAATATACACGTGTCACACTTACAATTTTGTAAATATACACGTGTCACACTTACAATTTTGTAAATATACACGTGTCACACTTACAATTTTGTAAATATTCACTTGGCTTAAGGATGTACACCTCTGAGGAGCCAAAAATTTCTAGAATTAAACTTTTTTTCTTAACCTGATTTTTGGGTTTATAAGACTGTAAAAAATGATTGGTGAAGAAAAAATCATATTGTGGTGCACTTCTTTTTTTGCTACGGACCTTTGAAAATGCCAAATTTTGATGATTTTCCCATTTTTCATCGATTTTCACCTATTTTTGGGCTATTATCATGAAAAAAATCACAGTTCCACAATTAAACTTTTTTTCATACTTTCTATAAAGATTAAGTTGACTAATCTGAATAAATTTTACTTGAAAAAACTATAGGTAGGTGTTAATATAAGAAAGTTTTATCATATTTTGACGCTTTTTTGTGTATAATTTACCATGCTGTCAATTTTGTATTTTTGTGATTTTTCTCAGTTTTAAGAATCAACTGCATATTATTTCAGCTTTTTTGTTATTAATGATTGAAAAAATACATATCTAAGAAATTTGAAAAGACCAAAATGATATGGGATGTACATGATTCTTGTAAAATCATTTTTTGTATCCCTAACCCATTTTCTCAAAATTTTGGCTAAAAATACTGACTTGATTGGTCGTAAAATTTGAAAACTGGATTACTCAAAAACCATTCATTGTAAATACACAACTTTTTTACAGAGTTATGTTTGATTATAATATTTTTAAAATTCATTGATATTTTCCACTTGTATCACATGTTTTGTAAATATTTCAAGAACGAGATTTCAACGAGACTGAACGAGACTGAAAAGTCAGAAGAATACATCCTTAAGCATAGTTTCATCAAATTTATACCGTTGGTTTTCCCGTTTGAATGGTTTTATACTAGTAATTTTGGAGCCCTTTATAGCTTGTTGTTCAGTGTGAGCCAAGGCTCCGTGTTGAAGGCCGTACGTTTACCTTTTTTTTTAAATTGTTATTTGGAAGGAGAGTTGTCTCATTTGCACTGCACACCACATCTTCCTATATCTAAGAGCTGATCTCAAGAGACTTCCCCTGGAACTACATATTAAATTTCAATCTATTTTGTATGGTAAACGTTTATCCATTTATGACATTTATGCTTCTAAAGGAATCATTTAGTTTTGTCTCAAAGCTCGAATTTATTCTTCAGTTGGTTCTCATATGTAAAACATGTATCAGAAGAAACTGGTATGGATTTAGACACTTTCAAGAAATATTCTTCTCATAAGATAACTAAAACTATTAGAGAACAAATAAAATTAAAATTGAAGGATTTTTATGAAAAGATAGTAAATGATAAGATATGAAGAATAACAGCAATCTCACTATTTATAATCTTGTAATACAAATGAAAAATATTTAACTTCCTCAAAATTTAATTTAGAAAACTAGAATTAGAGATTATAATTTATTAATAGAAAAAAGAAAATATCTTAGGATGCCAATATATATAGAAGAAAGATTAAGCAAACACTGAAATTCATTTCTTTTCTATTTTGTAATAGTTACAGTAATAATAGAATTAATACCCAATCCAAGATCACACATTCAGGTAAATATAACAGGTGTTTTCGTCTTTCCTGTTATTTTTAGATTTCGGAGATAAAGCCACTGACTAAAGTCAAAACAGCTATAAGTTAAGCTTATATTATATTACTTCCTCAATAGTGCGAAAGAATTACAATGAAAGTTGAATGGTAATGTTCCAAAAAGACAGAATAGATAGTTATTTCAGTAAATGCTCAATACTAAGTATACAATTTATACATATGTCAATGTAAATGCACGGCATCTCTTCAGCTTGCCCGCTGTTATCTTATACTAGACCACGATCGCACCACGCTCAGCATGATCTAAAAAGTATTCAGATCGTGTTGAGGTCGCGGTATGGGCGGCATGAAAATGCAAATTTTGGATGTGTTCACGATGCTACTACGACCTCACTACTTTTCTACAACGATTCCGCCAAGAGTATACCCCGTTTTCATCACGCTTGTTCTGCGACCTCACTACGATAATCACGATCTTGCTACGCTCATCAGGTTCTTACTACGATTATACCACACTTATCTGATTAAAAAAACGATCTTAGCACGTTTCTTCTGCGATTAAAGAACGATTTTATCACGATCATTCTACGATCTTACCATGTTCATATGGCAGTTTTACTACGCTCTCGATAATAACGTCAATATCATGTTGTCGGAGTCAATATAGATACTGTTCCATTCCTCCTTATTTTCATTTATACGTAGAATTCTCGATAACAACACAGACAGGCCACCAAAATCTACAATGTTTTGTATTTGTGCATGATAGGGATATAGGTAGTCAGTGGGGCGCCTCTGATACGAATCCTGATCCAGATGAGATATCGGATTAACATATCACAACGTATATTGCTGATCTATCAAGATCAAATGAAGATATTTTATTGAACAATTAATAGTGGGATGATACAAATGTGTCAATCATGGCTGTTGGACACTAGCGACATTAGGTCCAAATTATATACAGACGAACAAAACCTGGAGCTTTTACATGCTTTATTTGACAATGAGAATGAGCCCGAGCATGGCTATAAGTAAAAATGGTCGTAGTATAAACGTAGTAAGGTCGTAAGACGTGCGTGATTAGTACGGCATGAGCGTGCTAGAATCTTTTAGTGCCGATTATTGCTCCCGTTTGAGATCAGACTCGAAAAGTTAAAAAGTCGGATTACTATCTTCAATGATATGGAATGTCCTGTTATTGTCTGACCGCTGTAGTATACGTTCGTAACACTCAGACTCCTACGGATCGGAGAGTTTGGACAAGCACCCAGACAGTTAGGTGCGTCCCTTAACATTCGGGAAGTCTCAATCAATTTTGTCTAGTCGAATTACAATCGGTATTATGTCGTGACATAATACCGATTGTAATTCTCTAGTATCGCGATGATCAAAATCGTAACAATGATCTGTGACTAAGAATTTCATTATCCCAGGAATTGATCACCTTAGCAGAATTTGGCACAACTTTTTGGAATTATTGGTCTTCTTGTTTTGGTAATCAGTTTTTCTATTTATATAGTATATATAGGAAGATGTGGCATGTGCTAGTGCCAATGAGACAACTCTCTATCCAAGTATCAATTTATAAAAGTAAACCATTATAGGTCAAGGTACGACCTTCAACACGGAGCCTTAGCTAACACAAGATATAAAGTGTCCTAAAAATTACTAGTGTTAAACCATACAAACAGGAACGGTCTTGTTTTTTTGTTGTTTTTTTTTTTTGGAGGGGGGATTGACAGACAAATTATAAAATCTGAGCCAAAACGTAGCCTTGTTTTTATTTACTTGATGCATTGTCCTTTAAACTATCGATTTTCTAGACAAAAAGGCAACATTAAAAAAAATTGTCACTCTCTCGGCCATGTGATAGAGAAGATTAACACCCTCGTATCAGCCATCAAAATATTGCATTTTCATATGAAGTATAATTCATTTTTTGTCGTTCACCAATTTAACGATAAGTCAGGCTGTTTGTTAACTTGTTTGAATTGCATTTTACCTATCATTTCGAGGCTTTGTAACTGATTTTGCAGTTTGGTATTTTTTTATTAGTGAAGGCCGTACGGTGACCTTAAGTTGTAAATTTTTGTGTCACTTGGTCTGTTGTGAAAAATTGATTCATTGATTACAATATCACAACTTTTCTTAAATTATGTTAATTACGTGAGCAAAAATTTAATGCATTACACGACGGTTCCCCAATGAATAGCCTTCATCTATAGATATATATATATGGTTAGGAATCTGTTAATGTGTAACAGTAATTGTAATATTTTCAAAAGTATACAAAGTCATGCAGTTGTGATAATACTAATTTGATTGAAATCTTAATACATATTTTTCTTAAAAATTACAAGTTTAGAAAATTTAAATAAAAGATGATCTAGTCTTAAAGTGGTATTAGTGTCTTCCTCCATCTTGGATTGTAAAAAACTGACAACCAAAGATCAAGATTTTTCATCAAGATAGCAAAATTTGATGCAGGAATGCAGATATTTAATGTGAATTTTCATTTATAAAAGCCAATGTATAGGGAATAGAACTTAAAAATATTAATATTTTTGCAAATGTTAACTATTTTGGCTTGTTTTTTTTTTGTTTTTTTAATTGCCATTTTAAGGGGAGGTATCTCTAAAACAGGGCATTTTCTGAAGGATTCATGGAATTTTCTATTTTGTATTTTAGCCGGAAAAAAGTACGGTGACCCTATCTTTTCTTTTGATATTCTCAAAGCAGTGTCTGAAAACTATATTTTCCTGAAGTATTTAATAATTCTATCATTTTGTTTAGTTTCTAATCACAAAATGGTGTTTTTTCCTGTATAATCCATACAAAATGTGTCATTTTGTCCCGTCCTGTAGCTTGAGAAAATGCGCGTTGACTTATCATTTTTATTAAATTTTTCGACATGTAAATAGATACTACGTTTTGGCAAAGTAACGAACAAATTCTATCATTTTTATTTTAGACTCCTATACCACCTTAAGTATTTTCTAGACTGATTTAACTCTGTAAAATAGTTAGTACAATCAGGGAGAATCCATGAAATGTGAAAAGGGAGTGTAAATCCCAAAAAGGCAATTAATACTGGCGAGAGGAGCTAGGTGAAGGACTACTTAATCCTTTAGATACATATAACTGTGAGAACCATACTATTTTCTGTCTATTTCGATGAAAGGAGGGGAGGGAGAACATCTTGCACACACCCTATCATAGATCGCCACTGGCAATGACAATACTCGATTCTATTATGATTAAGTGGTAAAAAAATATGACATGGGTATAATCTGTTCTAATTTTCATAAGTAGAGTTTGAATATTGATTATATTTTTTAGTAAGACTAGACATCGTGCTTTCTTCCCTTGAATCAAAGTACCTGGTATGCTTATTTTAAGACTGGACACGTATTGACGACTTATAAACAAACCCATGCTGATCTTAAAGGTGCACAGTTATCTTTGATTTCAAAACCTTTCTGTTTGAACCCGTCGTTGTTTTCTTGATACATTACACTTACAATAAACTTACAAAAGTTTAACTTTTCAACTTATTAACCAAAATCGAGTGGTGTTGGAGAGGAATGACATGTAAGAATGGTGTACCAAAGATTAACATAGATATAAAATAACTACTGGACCATAATTAATAATAAATTACGTCTTGTGTGCATAGAGGAGCTTTGATACTACAGTTTATAAAAAAATATTACATGTAATTAGTCACTTGATATAAACAAGCTTCAATCGATTTATATATACTAGTCAACAAAGGAAACGATTTGATTGGACTCCAGTGGCAAATAGTTCATGAATGGTTCCGGACGAACACAAGAAACAATACAAGGCAATGTATATCATTAAATTGGATACACTGTAAATATAAGACCAATTGGCCTATTATTTTCCTTATTACAGTGTATCCAATTTAATCAACTCTCCTTCCAAATAACAATTTAAAAAAAAAGTAAACCATTATAGGTCAATGTACGGCCTTCAACACGGAGCCTTGGCTCACACTGAACAACAAGCTACAAAGGGCTCCAAAATTACTAGTGTAAAACCATTCAAACGGGAAAACCAACGGCATAAATTTGATGAAAACATGCTTAAGCCACGTGTATATTTACAAAATTGTAAGTGTGACTTTTTAAAAGGTGGTTTGACATGAAGTGAATCAAACCACCTTTTAAAAAGTTAAATTATCAAAGGGTATCAAATAGTTGCAGGGGCGGATCAGGCCATTTTAAAAAAGGGGGAGGGGGTCCTAACCAAAGACAAAATGGGGGAGTTCCAATTACACGTCCCCATTCAAATGCATTGATCGTCCAACAAAAAAGGGGGTTCAAACCCACGCTTGAGTTGCCACTGACACATTGAGTCTTTTTAGTTTTATGCTCTCTTAATCAACTCAAGATCCAGAAAACTAGTAAATGGTACATATAAGACTGTACTTTGACCTTCTATGGTTTATCTTTAAAAATTATGACTTTAATGGAGAGTTGTCTCATTGGCTCTTCTTATATCTATAAAGGTCATGACTTTCAACTATGAGTAAAATTCGTGCAGCATAGTCTGCTATATAAGGCCCCGAAATTACAAATGATAAAACAATTCAAACGATGATTAGTTTGTTTTTTTTTCATTCCAAGAAAATATGTATAACTGTGTATATAAAATTTACAAATTGGCAATATCTCCTTTTCAGCTCACCAGGCCAAAAGTGGGAAAGTGCGATTATTTATTAAACTTTTCTCATCAATTGTCGTCCTTTGTCCGTCGATGTCGTCTGATAGCTTTTACAAAGATATTCCACTCTGAATCTGCTGTGTTAAATAAAACCAATTTCGGCCTAAATCATTATTAGGGTATGTAGATAAAAAATTAATTCCGATGCATATGACCACGCTTGTGTACCGAGATGGCAGTCATCGCTAAAAATAGAACATCGGGAAAAAATTTAGTTTTTGGCGTATAAATCTCTGAAACTAAAGCATTTATAGCAAATCTTATTATGTTCGTTCAGTCAAAAGTTATCTACCAACCCGTTGTTGTGTTGTTTCCCCTTGAACTGATAGTTGTAAGAAGATTTTGCAGTTTTTGGCTATCATCCTGAATATATGAAGAAAAACTGTTGACAGCAAACTTTTTCAGCAAAACTAGGTCTACAAAAAGTAGTAGGCCTTTTACAGTTAATTTCCCAAAATTTGTCTTACATTTCGGTAATTATTTGCCAAAAAATTCTCCTCTGACACTACTTGTCCAAATTAAAACAAACATTGTATAAACAATCCCTAGGGTATCTAGTGAAAAAAAATGTATCCAATGACCAAACATCAACTAAGATGGCAGAATGGCTAAATAGTAAATAAGCGGGGATGCAGTGTTTGATTTATATCTCTGAAACTTAAGCATTTAGTCCTAAATAAGATGTAAATGAGAGAAACTGAACAGACTTAAATGACCGCCAACATTAGATAAAAAAAAAAAAAAAAAACATCTGTTTTTGTCCATACTTTTCTCATCTACAATGTGAAAGTGTGTCTTTGTCTAATATGATATAGACCAAGATGAGCAACACAGGCTATTTTGAGCCTTCAGTTATATTTAACTGGCATTTTTTGTGTTGTTTTAACTCGCACAATATTCCGGGACAGTAGTGAAAATAGAGGTAATTCGAATCTTTCATTACAGTGCAGACAATGAATCAAAAATCAAATTGAAAGACTTTGTCTAGCTGCAATATTCCTTTTTTCCTCTTTCAGATTGTGATTACTATGACGAAAAAATTATCTACGACACACAATCAGTACATGAACCACCTTTTGGATTATAGCTCTTCATCTTTTATATAGCTTTGGATTTCAAATATTTGGCCACAAGCATCACATGAGACATGTATTGTCAAAATGCGCATCTGGTGCAAGAAAATTGATACCGTTAATTTTATTAATTGCTCGTCTTCAACTTGAAATATAAGTTAAGACTTCGATATGGGGAAAATATCACTCACCTCAAGTTCAAGAAAAACAATTTTCACTGTGTAAGTGATTCTTGATGTTGAAAGATTTCAGAAATCATGAACTAAACTTTATCTTATAGAAATTATGTTGTATGATATTGCCAATGAAACAACTTTCCACAAGAGACCAATTGACATAGAAACTAACAATTATAGGTCACCGTACGGTCTTCAACAATGAGCAAAACCCATAGTCAGCTATAATAGGTTCCGAAATGACAAATATAAAGCCATGCAAACCTAAATTACGTACAAAATGAACGAAAAACCAATATGTAATAAATACATCAACAAACGACAACCACTGAATTACATGATCCTGACTTGGGACAGCTTGTTTGTAGTTCTTTTGTGTGATGAATGCAATAATATTGAAGATCGACTTGTTACTCATTTTTTTCCAGGAAATATTAATTCTGTACCGAATTATTAATATAATTAAGCCAAAACTCCTAGAAAAGTTTAATAAATAAATTGAAAATATGAACAATACTGCTTATGTTAAAAGAAAGATTACAATAAAAGTATTGCAATACAATTAAATTTGTCATGTCATGTTCAAACCGACCCGTCAGTTTCGTGCTGGCATATAGACATCTTTCTCTCGTATGAGTGATATTTTTCGAGGCAATTAGAACTATAACATTAGCGGATCCAGGTGGAGGGGTCCGGGTGTTTGAACCCTCCTATTTTTGGCTGATCAATGCATTTGAATGGCAACATATAGTTGGACCCCCCCTTTTGTCCTGAGTTGGGACCCCCCTTTTTGGCTAGTATTATATGTCAGAGGAAAGACTGTGCTCGTGGAGTCATATTAAGTTTTGTTGACTATATGTACATGTAACTTTGCACGTAAACAAAATACAACAGCTTCCCAGTTTAGTTGAATATGCCATAACATTAGTCATATAATTCAAACAAACGCGAAAAGAAAGGAGTAAGCTTTTAGCATTTATTATAAATTTAATTTAAATTCCAGCAACCTTTCACGTTGAAGTCCGTGAAAGTTAGAACATACGAAAAAAAAATCAAACAAATTTAACATTCAAACAAACTCATAAATTTGTTGCAAGTGTTTTTCTATTATATAGACTTTTTCAAATGATTAATTGATTTTATTTTATTTTGTGTCATCGATTAGTTTGTTTTCTTTCAGAGCATATTAACAATTAAAGTTAAAACAAAAATAATAATTTATAACTAATATCTACGCTTGTGTATTGTGATGCGTTGTCTGTTTTCAAAGTTGGCGATTAATCTCTAAACTTATATCACAAAATTTTATATATTAAAGTGGCAAGTGCAATTTGAAGGATCCGTGTACCAATAGCACACATATGGAAACAGATACGCATACGTCAATGTGATTACATCAACAATTTGTCAACAGTTGTATTTATGTCCTGCAATTATACTATCTAATATTTTTCGATAATTAAAATACGAATCGAATATTTCCGCTTAGCTCCATTTAAAATTCTCCCAAACAGGTATGCCATGAACAAGATCAGTTTTCAAAATCTTACACTTTAAGCTAATCTAAGTCATTCCCTCACCATTTATACCGTCAGAGCATATATTTTCATCAGCAGGACTGTTAGTTACAAATAAAATTGAGAATTAGTGTCATCCCAACCACAGTTGTCAAGATACTACTTTTAGATCAAACATATTCAATGCACCTTATTTCGACCCTCAGAAAATTATGTAAGGCATCAGTGATCATCACTTAGTTCAAACATCACCCTTTGTTGATTATTTTAAAAATGTGTTTTTTACGGTCCAATTAATACTGTTAATTTTTCTATAGATATCACTTAATTACTGGATTAAGATAATTGCCAGTTTACATAATAAAATAAGAACATGTATGTCATGTATTAAATAAGCTTTTAATTATGATTTATATGGTATATAATTCATATTATCTAGTCCATTGTTATAATGTTGAGGGTTTCACGTTAATAAGTCCTTAAATTCTTTATTGAATAGCACTTTACGCCCATATGAGCCAATGGCTTAAAAGATTATACATAATTACAGTTTACATATATAAAACAAAGAAAAAGACAACGACTCACAATGCATAAAATGGATATAATTTTGTGTTTCCATTTTGTAAATGTTTTACGAGCGAGTACTCTTCACCGAGGTAGCATGTTATTATATTTTGTTTTTCCATTGTATTTAAGAAAACAATAAATAGATTTCATTTGTCTCCCTTTTTTTTAAGAGAATCAGTTTCAAAATATAGTTATCTCCCATCTTAAATTTAGCCTGTTAGTCAAAGGGAGACAACTTTAATTTCCCACAAAAATTACGGAATTCCATAATATTATGGAGTTCGCTAATTGCACCGACTTTTAATGATCTCTTTAAAAATAAGTACGTTGTTGGTCATTAGTTTTTAACTTTTACTTTGGTCTTTGGTATTTATGTATACCTATTAATAGGTCTTTCTTGTCTCTGTCTTTTAAACATGTATTTTGGTTTTCAGTGATCTCTTTAAAAAGAGGTACGTTGTTGGTCAATAATATTTAACTTTTTCTTTGGTGTTTATCTAAACCTATTAATAGGTCTTGTTAGTCTATGTTTTTTTAAACATGTATTTTGGTTTTTAGTGATCTCTTTAAAATGAGGTACGTTGTTGGTCATTAATATTTAACTTTTTCTTTGGTTTTTATTTATACCTATTAAAAGGTCTTTTTATGTTTTTTTAAACATGTATTTGGGTCTTTAGTGATCTCTTTAATAAGATGTACGTTATTAGTCATTCATATTTAACTTTCAATTTGGTATTTATTTTTATCTATTATGAGGTCTTTCTACTCTATATTTTTATAACATGTATTTTGATTTTCAGTGAACCCTTAACCATAGACGTACATTGGTGGTCATTAGATTTAACTTTTAATTTGGTATTCATTAATATCTATTAATAGGTATTCTCGTCAATCCTTTTTAAATATGTATTTTGGTTTTTAGTGATCTCTTTAAAAAGAGGTACGTTGTTGTTCATTAATATTGTTTTTTTAAAGATAGATTTTGGTTTTTAGTGATCTCTTTACAAATAGTACGTTGTTGGTCATTAGTTTTTAACTATTACTTTGGTATTTATTTAAACCTATTAATAGTCTATCTTGTCTCTGTTTTTTTAAACATGTATTTGGTTTTTAGTGATCTCTTTTAAAAAGAGGTACGTTGTTGGTCATTAATATTTAACTTTTTCTTTGGTTTTATTTATACCTATTAATAGGTCTTGTTAGTCTATGTTTTTTTAAACATGTATTTTGGTTTTTAGTGATCTCTTTAAAATGAGGTACGTTGTTGTCATTAATATATAACTTTTTCTTTGGTTTTTATTTATACCTATTAAAAGGTCTTGTTAGTCTATGTTTTTTTAAACATGTTATTTGGTCTTTAGTGATCTCTTTAAAAAGATGTACGTTGTTAGTCATTCATATTTAACTTTTAATTTGGTATTTATTTTTATCTATTATGAGGTCTTTCTAGTCTATATTTTTTATAACATGTATTTTGATTTTCAGTGAACCCTTAACCATAGACGTACATTGGTGGTCATTAGATTTAACTTTTAATTTGGTATTCATTAATATCTATTAATAGGTCATTCTCGTCAATCCTTTTTAAATATGTATTTTGGTTTTTAGTGATCTCTTTGAAAAGAGTACGTTGTTGTTCATTAATATTGTTTTTTTAATGATAGATTTTGGTTTTTAGTGATCTGTTTACAAATAGGTACGTTGTTGGTCATTAGTTTTTAACTTTTACTTTGGTATTTATTTATATCTATTAAAAGGTCTTTCTTGTCTATGTTTTTTAACATGTATTTTTGTTTTCAGTGATCTCTTTAAAAAGAGGTACGTTGTTGGTCAATAATATTTTAACGTTTTCTTTGGTGTTTATTAAACCTATTAATAGGTCTTCTTGTCTATTTTTTTAAACATGTATTTTGGTTTTTAGTGATCTCTTTAAAATGAGGTACGTTGTTGGTCATTAATATTTAACTTTTTCTTTGGTTTTTATTTATACCTATTAAAAGGTCTTTTATCTATGTTTTTTTAAACATGTATTTGGGTCTTTAGTGATCTCTTTAATAAGATGTACGTTGTTAGTCATTCATATTTAACTTTTAATTTGGTATTTATTTTTATCTATTATGAGGTCTTTCTAGTCTATATTTTTTATAACATGTATTTTGTTTTCAGTGAACCCTTAACCATAGACGTACATTGGTGGTCATTAGATTTAACTTTTAATTTGGTATTCATTAATATCTATTAATAGGTCATTCTCGTCAATCCTTTTTAAATAAGTATTTTGGTTTTTAGTGATCTCTTTAAAAAGAGGTACGTTGTTGTTCATTAATATTGTTTTTTTAAAGATAGATTTTGGTTTTTTAGTGATCTCTTTACAAATAGGTACGTTGTTGGTCATTAGTTTTTAACTTTTACTTTGGTATTTATTTAAACCTATTAATAGGTCTTTCTTGTCTCTGTTTTTTTAAACATGTATTTTGGTTTTTAGTGATCTCTTTAAAAAGAGGTACGTTGTTGGTCATTAATATTAACTTTTTCTTTGGTTTTTATTTATACCTATTAAAGGTCTTGTTAGTCTATGTTTTTTTAAACATGTATTTGGTTTTAGTGATCTCTTTAATAAGAGGTACGTTGTTGTCATTATATTAACTTTAATTTGTCTTTATTTTTATCTATATAGGTCTTTCTACTTATTTTTAAACATGTATTTGGTTTCTCAGTGACCTTAAACCATAGACGTAATTGGTGGTCATTAGATCTAACTTTTAAATTGGTATTTATTTTATCTATTATGAGTCTTTTAGTTAATTTTTTAACATTGTATTTGATTTTATGACCTTAACATAGACGTACTGTGTCTTAGATTACTTATTGTATTATTTATTATTATATCTCGCAATCTTTAAACTATGTATTTTGATTTTAGTGATACCCTTAAACAAGACGTACTTGGTGTTCATTAATATTTATTTTAAATAATTTGGTTTTATTAATGATCTTTACAATAGGTACATTTGGTCATCTTTTTTAAACTATTACTTTGTATGTTTTATACCTATTATAGTCATCTGTCTTTTTTTTAAACATGTATGTTTGTTTTGTTCATTAAAAAATACTTGTTGTTTTAATATTTAAGTATCTTTGGTTTTATTGAAACCTTTTAAATAGGTTTTGTTTTGTTTTCATGTATGTTTTTATACTCTTTATACTTTGGTCATAATTTATTTTCTTGTTCATTCAACATAGGTAGTCTTTCTTGTCTATGTTTTTTTAAACATGTATTTTTGTTTTTAGTGATCTCTTTAAAAAGAGGTACGTTGTTGGTCATTAATATTAACTTTTTCTTTGTTTTTATTTATACCTATTAATAGGTCTTGTTAGCTTATGTTTTTTTAAAACATGTATTTGGTTCTTTAGTGATCTCTTTAAATAGATGTACGTTGTTAGTCATTCACATTTAACTTTTAATTTGGTTTTTATTTTTATTTATTATAGGTCTTTTAGTCTATATTTTTATTAACATGTATTTGGTTTCAGTGAACTCTTCAATAAGATACTTGGTAGTCATTAGATTTAACTTTTAATTTGGTATTA
>JAHUZM010000192.1:0-66002 GCA_019925275.1 Mytilus edulis
ACATACTTTTCATATATATATGAACATAGTTTACGTTATATGCACTTACTTTTTGTATATATATGCACATACTTTTCCTACATATGCACGGCGTTTATCTTAAATGCACTTTTCTATATATGCACATATGCGTATTTTATTTTTTTATATATATATTTGGACATATTTAACTTCATTTGCATATACTTTTTTCTATATATGCACATACTTATTCTACATATGAATGTACAAATGAAGTTCTGCATGTGAATACTTTTCTCAGTATGAACATAGTTTTTCAACGTGAGAATTCATATTATACTTTTCTGTTGGATTCTTAATGATGTATGTTGTTCAATTAAGCAACTTTTGGAATCATTTTTCCTATATTAATGCAATATTATTTTGGCATGTATGATGGTATGGCGCTGTTGTCTTCATCTATAGTCACTTGTTTTTCATGTCAAAACGTTGAAGGAGTCGGGATTTGTTTGTATTAAATTTTAACATAAGGATTATTACCACTAATTGCAAGTTAATTTCAGTGGTTGTTGTCCCAACAATTCAGTGATAACGGGTCAAAAGTTGTAAAAATGCATTCTTATAAAACTTAATTTAAATTGCCATTTTCTTTACCAATTTTAATGGATTTTGTGAAATGCTTTCTATTATAATGATGTTATAGAAAGGGCCAAAGACAGGGAAATTATTTATTTGTTTATGCCCTGCCTATAGGCGTATGGGGCATTATACATGTATTACCCTTGATCGTCCGTTTTACCGTCTGTCCTTCCATCTGTCCATTTTATTTTGCTGCACTTTAATTTAACTTGACCTCTTCTTAATTTGATAAAGCTCATACACAAAGGTAAAAACTATAAAACGCAATAAGTCACCTACCGTACTACAGTTCTGCTCCTTTATAACTAGAAAAATGTCTTTTGTTTTTTGTTTTTGCACTCTTACCTTAATCCAAAAATGCTGAAAATGTAGACGCAAAACAAAATTTGCAGAGTAAATCAGACAAATCATAATTCAGAACTGCAGCACGTCATATCCTTTATGATATTCACACCTTTTTAAAGCTTTTCAATACGTATACATTTTATTTTTACGGCGTCGGCGTTGGCTTTGCAATGTATTAGTTTGTGACAAGGTCTAGTTTATGTCGAACCACAAGTGGTGGTTCAATTATATTTTGAATGTAATTGTATAAGTATTGGAACATCTATTTCCATAGATATTATTTGGCTCTTTCCCATCAGTAATTGCCTATTGACTTTGAAAATTTATTGGCATTTGCAATTCATTATGGTTCATTGACATTGAAACTTTTACATAGTTTACAAGTTTATTAAATTTAAAGTTTACAAATTACTTATCAAATTAATATAATGCCCCAAGGGCACAGCTTGTATTACTGCAAATGTAAAACCCTGAATAGTTTGAGCAGGAGAGGTTCCGAAAGCCAAGATGGAGGTTGGTTAAATCTAGCTCCGGTAAAAAGTATAGTAAACACCTTATTTTCGGGCTTAAATTTACGTTAAAGTTTAATATGACCATCCTGTGGACCCCGGCCCCCGGGTAGCTTGTAGTCCTGATACCCGTATTACTGCTGGAAACAAAGATATAAAGGAGTTATCATCAAAATTTTCTAGTTTGACCTTTAACCTGACAGAGAAACGTCACAACACTATATAGGATTCCAAAAAAGTGCTCACAACAAATTATTATACTACCAAGAGCGTGAACTGTTCTCTTCCATTAACATTGACCGTTAATTATAACGCTAGCGTTACAACACTCATTGGTATTAATTAAAGATATAATATCAATTTAAAGATGTCGCTTGAGGAAACTTCAAAACTATTGACGGAAAGTCAAAAGATTTTTAACGAGAGTGATGATGTTAGTATAAATACACCAGTGATGTTGAACATGCTTCTTCGTATTGTTTCATCTATTGACGGCAGACTGAAATCCATCGAAACATCAGTTGAGTCCGTAAAAGATTTGAGGAAGGACCTTCTCCTCATGTCCTCGCATGTTAGAGAACTTGAAACTTCGGTTACAGATATTGTAAAGTCGCAAAAGCAGTTAGAGACTAGTTGCCAAGTGCTAAGCGATCTTTTTGACGATGTCAAGGAGAAAAGCAACAAACGAGACGAGGTGCTCAGTCAACATGCGGCCCAGTTGATCAAGCACTCAGATGAAGTCAGAAAAGTCAACAACGATTCCGAAAAAATGTTGCGCAAAATACAAAATCTTGAAAAACAGTTAGGAAACACCAAATCGAACACGCAACAACATAATACAAGTAAAATACAAACTTTGCAAAATACTGTTCTAGATCTTCAATGTCGTTCTATGAAGAACAACTTAATATTCAAAAATTTGGAAGAACAACATACGGAAGATGTCGAGCAAATACTCAGTACCTTCATATATGAACAATTAGGTATAGAACACGATATCGAATTTGGTAACGTTCACCGGTTCGGTAAACGCTCTAGGAACAATCTGAGGCCTATCGTGGCGCGTTTTCTATACCACAATGACCTCAAGATGGTGCTGGATAATGCCAGATGGCTATAAAAGACACCCTACAGTATTCACCTACAGTTTCCGAGTGAAATAGAAGATCGTCGTAGGAAGTTATATCCTATCTAGAAGGAAGCCAAATACTCGGGTAAACATACTGTACTTGTCCGTGATAAACTCTTTATAGACGGCAAACAATATATCCTTGATGAAAGCATGGAACATGATGATATGAGAAGTGATAACCCTAGAAGTGATAATCCTTACAGTTATCGCGATTCTCTTTTGACCACGCCAAAAGATACGGACAGGCCGTACAAAAGGATGAGACGCTCAGATTCATCCCCACCAATGAATGGCAATGGCGTCTAGCATAGCCATGGAGTACAATATACTACTGAATTTTATGACAATGTAATATATAAAAATACCAATAGTAGTTTATCTGAAAATATAAACTGTATTGCTAATTCCATACTTGATAATGACAATATACTTGTACATGTTAAAGATCAAAATTACAGGTTAAACCTAATGAAAATGTTGACCAGTGTGAAAGTAGACGATCATGTGACATAGACAAAAGGTCGTACTTTGAATTGTGTAATGATTTAAATGTAACAGACCATTTTACTGCAGTTGAAATATACAATTTATTTTCAGAAATCATTGCTAATTTCTATTCAGATTTTTTAAATGATGATTTATACGACAGAGATTTAAATAGTTCATATTCCTATGACACTATTCACTGGGGTAAAGCTGATAACCGTAACTGCATTCACGGTCATCCCAAGATGTCGGATGAAAAATTAGGTCAGTTTCTGTATTGGAAGTACACCACTAATTCATGGTCCCATTACTTTCTATGTTAAATTCCTCCATTTCAACCAGGCACACCTCTTTCATTTTAAGTTCAAATAAAGTGGCAATCATTGCATTTCAAAGCAACACTTTATGGTGTCTTCTGGTTCCCGGAACTTCGGATGTCCCAAAACAGGTACTTCAGATCTGACAAATAGACTAAATGTACCCTCTTTTTAAAATTTGGTGCAGTTTTTTTAATATTTAAAATTAAAAGTCCAAAAGTGTTCTACAATGATCACCAGTCCTTTAGCTTTCATTTGATGCCAAAAATACCTAAATATCCTACATATTTTGAAAGTTACACTCATGCGTAGGAACTATTTTGCATTAAATATGTACTACTTTCTGTGCTTTCTGGCCGGGCCCGAATTAGTGGTGTTACACCTATTGTCTGTTAAAGTGTTTCTATATCATTTTCTTAACAAATCATACATTGAAACGATGTAAATTTATAAAAGAATCACTCGGAAATCACTAATTACTTCCGAGAAATGTGCATGAAACGGGAAATTCGATTTGAAAAAATCGCTCAGATGACCGTAAATCACAATCGAGATGACCGTAACAGAATCGGCGATTCATAACAAGGGTGACGTAATTGCTTTTAAGATTACCGTAATTTGTATATGATGACCGTAACTTTTAAAGGATGACCCTCAATTCTAAGAAATATCAGTGTTTATATAACTACCTTTTTGTATCAAATGATTAATCGTGTTGGTATAAACATATTTATATGAGAGTATTATCCTATAGGTAGAAGAAAATAAGACGTGCTTCAAATGCAAAGATTACCATATGTATCTTTTTTACAGTAGAGGGTTTATTATTTTTTTAAATGAATTTGCAAAAAGACATGCAAATGAACAGGTAGGGAAAACATGCTACAAAAGCGCGATAAAATGACACTTTACAAGTATAATGAAAAAATGCGGTGCACAGCCTCCATGCAACTGCTCGACAAAAGATTTATTTTTTTATTTTTGGGATTCCTTTTAATGACATATAAAAATACACATTTTTAAAAATGCCAATGCATGTACATCAGTTGATATTATATCGTCTTCCATTTTGTCGTGCAAATAAAATAACAGAAATATTTTGAAAATATCATACGACTAAACTAGTGAAGGTGAGCTCCAGCAAAGTAGATCCTTAAAATAGTCTTGTACGAATAGCGTATCACAAGGCGGAACGTTGTTGGTTATTTGTATATATACAGAAATGTTAATCATATAGTCAGGATTCTATTTCTTCAAAATTATCTCCCTATTACGCCAGTTCATGCTCACAATCGTAGAAATGGAAGCCACTGTAGGGATGACTCTCTGCCAATTTTGCTCTTGAAAACTGATAAATTTATCCACATAGCACCATTACGATCGATCGTTATATGTCAGTTATATTTTAAAAGACAAATGTATCTACTAGCTAATGAGCATCAGTTAATGATCTTGTCTGCATTGATTAAACTTAAAAAATATTGTCTGTTTGGATGTCAGGTTGAATTTTCGAAAATTCTTAAGCATTTAAAAAAATTCTAATTAAATATTTCGTGGAAGGGCAGACTAAACATTTTCAGTGGTTGAAGATTATAAACCCTAGTTATCACACACAAGAAAATCATATTTTTTCGAAGATATCCATTTTCATCATCCAAATTAAAAGACTGTCGTCAAGTACTTTTAGAAGAAGAAAAAAAGCAATTCGAACACACCTACTCTGTTTTTGTGATTCATTAGATAGGTATTTCACTTGACCCATATATTTCATCTTTTCGTACTGTCATTTTTTTACGTTATAAAGTCAACCTGTAGCTTTGATATATACAAATGATAGAATCTGAAGCCAGATGCTATATCAAATACTCTTGCTTTGTACGTTTTAAAGACAAAATATACACCCAAAACATGCCCTTACATAAAAAGGTGCACTCGATTTTCTCTTTTCGATACAATCGTTACCTATTTTGGGGAATTTTTTCTTGATTCACATAATGGAAGGGCAGACACGAATATTTCTGAACTAAAAGATTGATATGTTCTCCGTCCGTGGTAAAAAAAAAATCGGAGATTATGCATTTTCTACATCCAACTTATAGATACCCATGTCGTCGACTAGATATCTATTGTTTTGCATTATTATGTAATAGATACATTGAAAATTTATGCAAATGGTGTTTTTAAAGTAAAACACTTCGTAATTGAGAAGAAAATTGTCGTTTTATTTGTTTCTATTAACTTTTTAAAATTTTGTTACTATATCAAACATTACAGTAAACATTTATCGCTTTCTCGATAAACAAAGAGCTTCGATTCTTTTGTTCTATTTCAAAAGTGTTTCCGCCTGCATATATCAAGACAAATTAAGATTTTAATATGCCCTCTGGAACCATACACAGACTCGATTACCAAATATTCGTATGTATTATTAATGTTTTTAATGCTCCATTTATTGGCATTATGTTTTTCTGGTCTGTGCGTACGTTCGTCTGTTTGTTCGTTTGTCCAGCTTCAAGTTAAATAAAATTGAAACTTAGTACACATTTTCTCTATGGTATGATCTTTTTAATTCTAATGCCAAATTACAGTTTTTATCCCATTTTCACAGTCCAATAAACATAGAAAATGATAGTGTAGATGAGGCATCCGTGTACTAGGGACACATTCATGTTTCTTCAAATTTTCGTCGTATCGCTGTCAATTTGTGTTAAAATTTTAACGTCGTTATCAATAAATATTTCATTATTTACGAGAAATATGCAATTTACTATCATTGTCATAAATCCAAAATACGGCCAAATATATTATAGTTTAAAAAAAAATTTATGAAACATATTTATATCCGCTAACCGATCCCCTATTGATATCGACAAACTCAAAAAAAAGCTTTGAATACAATACGGATATTTCTTAGAATTGATGGTCATCCTATAAAAGTTACGGTCGTCCTATATAAATTACAGTCAGTCTTTACAAATTACGGTCATCCTTTACAAGTTACGGTCATCTTTTTACCAATCACGGTCATCCTTGTTTTATGTTACGGTCATCTTGAAAATATTTTGATTATGATTTACGGTCATCTGAACGATTTTTTCAAATCGAATTTCCCGTTTCATGCACATTTCTCGGAAGTAATTAGTGATTTCCAAGTGATTCTTTTATAAATTTACATCGTTTCAATGTATGATTTGTAAAGAAAATGATATAGAAACACTTTAACAGACAATACAGAAACTGAACTAATTTTTCATCCGACATCTTGGGATGACCGTGAATGCAGTTACGGTCCATCAGCTTTACCCCAGTGACTAGTGGTCGTTCACCGAGTGTAAATAATACCTTTAACAGTAATCATGTCATTAATGATGTTAACATTTTATGTTTAAACTGTTGTGGCATAAAGTCCAGAATGCAATATCCAGAATTTGAAAATATAATTAAAAAGCACAATATCGTATGTTTTGTTGAGACGAAAACGGACGATATTGATGTCATAAATTTTCCTGGTTTTCACTTTAAAGTCATAAGAAACCTCAAATTAAAAAAAAATATGCATATGTTTTTTATAACTAAATGGATAGTTTTCATTATACAACTTATGTACATATACTTTTCCTGAGGAAAATCCTTTAATTTGTCCAAATTTAGAAGAGGTTTACTTATTTTTAATTGCTTCCTTCCAGGAAGCAATTCGCCGAAATATTTTCCGTATGCATAGTGACCTGAGCGTAACCCTCCTCGTAAAAATCCGGTGGTCGCAATACGCATGGATCTGTCATTAAAATAAACAATTCTCTGATTGTACATGTTAAACACGTGCTCAATACCCATGCTTTTTGTTATTTGTTTACTATAAGGTGACAATCGGTTAACTTCGGCTTCAAAACACGGCATTTAATGAGCAGCCATATTTGTTAAATCATAACAGACAGAGAGAAAAAAAATGACGATTATACGTTATATTTGCGTAAAAAATGAGAAAATCGTGCACAGAGGACTAAGTTTATGATATATACATGCATTGGTAAAAGAATTGGATAAACATTTTTTTTCACCACTCACTCGTTTCATATGACTTTAAAATGAAAAACAGAAAAATGGTGACTAGCAGACGATCAGGAGGTATTATAGTTGGTTATACGGAAAATTTAAAGAACATGATAGAAATTAAAGAAACAGATTGTAAATACGTTCTGTGGTTTCAAGTAAACGGGAAAGTTTTTAATTTAGACATGTTAGACAAACCCGTTGTTTTGGGCGTTGTTTACATTCCTCCGGAATATACTAAGTATTCATCAGATGAAGCGTTAAATCAGATTGAACAAGAATACTTACGCTTTTCAAATTATTCAAATTATGTATGCCTTTTAGTCGACTTTAACAGGTCGAGAACTCTAGATTTTCTGACGTCAGAATATATTTGCATAGTAATTTCCAAAACACAAGGCCAATATGGCCTTGAAAAACTGACCAATCGACTCAATGAACTACAATGCATTGTGGGCTACTACGAGTAAACTACTGCTTAAAACACGTGGAATTAGTGGGAAAACAGTCAACTAATATATTGTCTGGGACTCTAATTACCAATGTTTTTATTCTGCAAATATATTTAATGTAAAATATATAACGTAATCTTCAATTTGCATGCTCAAATTAAAAAAATATTGTTTACTGGCTTCACGATTCGACTTTTTTTTTGCCTTGCAATAGTAGTTGAACCGGTTTTGGGCATTGTTATGAATTGAACCTGCATTAATTTCACGACATGAAACAGTGAAATATCCAATGAAGTGACCACTGTCCATTAAGAAAATAATTTGAGCTCTTTCAAACCGGTATAATGTCATTCCAAAATCATTTCTGCCTAGAAAAACACGAATACTTTCATTGAAACTCTTCTTTCTGCATTGAATGTGTATTTATTTTTATCAGGACCTGAACTAAAAGTAAGAACATCATAATATTCAGTATGCTAAAAATAAGCGTTATGAAAGCGGCAGGGGCGGATCCAGCCATTTTAAAAAGGGGGGTCCTAACACTAGACAAAAGGGGGGTCCTAACACTAGACAAAATGGGAGGGGGTTCCAACTACAAAATGTACATGTCCCCATCCAAATGCACTGATCGTCCAAAAAACGGGGTCCATCCCCCGGAACCCCCGCCACCCCCCCCCCCCCCCTGGATCCGCCACTGAGCGGGTACGGTATATAGCTCAATACATTTTTTTTATAGTTTCATCCATCGATAATATCCGTTTGTTGCTAATTTTATCACAAAATATACCTCAGAGGTTTTTTATCGTTCGGCTGCTGTCCTGTTGACATATATAAAATATATCCAATATTAAAAGTCTCTGGATCATAGTGGGTGCCATATTACATATTTTTTTTTCTTTCTAAAACGTGCTTTGTATTTATAAATAAGAAGATGAGATATGAGTGTGAAATGAGACATCTTTTCAACAAAGACATAATTTAGTAAAGTAAGCAGTCATAGATTCAATGCTGAAAAGTAAGCTATAAATGACACAAACATTACTTGTGTAAAACAATAAAAAAAAAACAGAAAAAAAAAACGCCCAATTAAATATATAAAAGGAGAAGAAATCTATTCCATAACAGAAAATATATTGTATAGGAGCCTGTATTTCAGTGGTTGTCGTTTGTTTATTTGTTACATGGTTTTTTTTCGTTCATTTTTTTTTTATATAATTAAGGGCGTTAGTTTTCTCGTTTGAATTGTTTTACATTGTCATATCGGGGCCTTTTATAGCTGACTATGCGGTATGGGCTTTGCTCATTGTTGAAGGCCGCACGGTGATCTATAAATGTTAATTTCTGTGTCATTTTGGTCTCTTGTGGACAGCTGTCTCATTGGCAATCATACCACATCTTCTTTTTTATTATAGATCCAACGCTGCAATTTTCACAAAACATATCAAATTTTCCACCTTGTCACACATACATATGGATAACATAATTACAGCTTATTTTCTAATGCATGTAGAGCAAAACTTTGGTTAGCTTGCTTGCTTTGTTTGTATATTGTACAAAATATAAAATATACAAGTTAAACTATGCCTACATATATATTGTTTAAAGATGTCAAGCTTGTATAAACAACTATACAAACAAAGCAAGCAAGCCAACCAAAGTTTTACTTTGCAGGTATAAGAAATCAGCTGTTATGATTTTATTCAGTTTGGCAAATGTCCGAGCCCGTTAAAAAACGAACAAAATGAAACTACAGTTGCTGACTTCACTACCTTCAATACAAAGGGAACAGTTTGGAAGTCCAATATACTGAAATGTGACAAATAAATACTTCTAGATTTTGTTAATACTGCCATGTATGTAAATATTTCTTCGCCTTTTTTACGAACACAAAATTCAAGGATCACACATTTGCCTTTATCTATACGAAAATTGTTGTACTCGTGAATATCAGCACCGGCTGTTATCGACGGCTTACTTTACACTAGTAAGTTTGTCTCGTGGGTAATTGTGTTTTTTCGCTGTTGTTTCGTTGCTGTGTGGTGGACAAATACATGAAATATCTGTGCCATCATCAAACATGTTAATGGCTATATATCGGGTAATTCAGACCCTTTTTTCTTCGCATAGAAACAACTCTTCGTTAATCTGAGCATGGAAGTAATACTATATCACGAACTATAAATGGGGATACACAAAATGAAAAAATAAGCGAAATTGTGAATCCCGCATTGCACGAAAAAATGTGTTGTATTTCAGTAAATAACACGTGTTCTTGGTTGATTGTAAACACGTAGTATAGTCCATCATGCATTGTGACTCATTTAGTGGATTGGTCAAAAACCTAGGTAAAAATAAATTGCGTCATATGTAAATAAACAATTACATGTGCGAGAACATAAGTATGATAATTTATGCATTTCCATATAAGGTAGTGGTCCCGACCTGTTTAATGCCAGAACAGGTTGTGATGATGATTTTGTAATTATTGATGAAAACGAACATGGTGATAATAATTTATCTGATTTTATCGAAAATCCCGTTAATGCTCTTAAGGTTCCACTAAAGTCAAATTTTCCAAAAAGGTGGAGCATTTTAAAATGTCAAAATTCTATAAAAAATACATATTTTTGAAGCTTGAAATTTGTACCAATTATAAATATGTATATAAGGTTGAAAAAAATAAACATGACTCCAAGAAACTCATATAAACAAATAGAGTATTCACCAATAAAATATTGAAAAATGAAGTTTACAACACACATTTAAAAAAAAAATCCAGGACATTTATTAACGAATATTAAAGTATAAGATTAATTGCATTTTAATAAGCATGTGTATACGCAGTGCAAGCTATCATTTAAAGTTGTTGTAGATAGCCAGTTTCTGTGAAAACGACAAAAGTTTTACCATATCATCTTTGATGAAGGCAGTCATTTAATTTTTTTGGACGACACACTGATTATGCTTACTTTTTCTGGTTTATAGATTTTGATCAGACATGAAACTTATTTGAAATAAAATTTCGTTATTTGGGAATAGTATTATGTGTTTGGGTCGAAATTTCCTTACCATTTACACTGTTAAAAAGGCATCTGAAGCAGCTGATCCTTCATTCTTTGAAACCGAAAGTAGCGGTAACAATCAATACGCAGTTTCGCATTGTTAAGAAAACGATATATATACCCAAGGACTCTTTAATAGATCGTTTCTAAGTTTAAACATTTACATTTGTTTCAATTCTTCAACCATTAATTGGAAAACAATAAGTTTAATGTTGATTTTATAATACGAAACTACGTACTATTTTTAGGTACACAACTTCCGGAAAGAAGAAAATGTGCTGATCTTTGATCACGAACCTGTAAACAGTGGGAAAAAATTTAATTTATAGACAATCGGTGTATTTGATCTGGTAAGCACTAATGTCCCCTTATAATAATATGTATATTACTGTTATAAAAGTCCATAATATGTCCATCACAAGAAAGGATTAAGCGAAAAATGAAAAAAATAGTATGATTTTTTTTCATCGTCATTTCACAACACGTGAAGTATCTGGTAAGTAATAACTTTTTAAAACTACAAATAAAATTGTATGAAGCAAAATGAAGCACAAAAGTGTAGATAAAAGTGTCATAAATTGACAGGTAAGTAAAAAAAATAATTTATTTTACACATTGTTGAAAAACAATTTTATATGGAAAGCAAGAGGAAGCACATGTACACAGCACCTGTAGTAAGAATGGCTAGAAAAGTAAAAATAAGTAAGAAATTTGGTAGAAGTTTAGGCAGACATAGGCAAAAAAGGAGAGAAAAACACAAAGGAAGACCAACCTATACAATTAAAAAGTCAAGGCAGTCCCAAAAGGAAAGTTTGAAGCTGATAATTAGAAAAATTCATAAGTTCTACAACACCACCATACGTAAAAACATATCAAAAGCATCCGTTTATGCATCCTTTGCTACTGGTTGTGAACTTAAGCTCAAGATTCGCAAGGTGAAAGATCTAAGCCCAAAAGGTTACCGTTTAATGAACTTAGATTGTTTACAATCGCATATATCAAACATTACAATGCATGCATGCTTATGTGCCGAAGCCATAAAAGTTACAAACCAAGGAAAACCACCCATAACACTTGAAACTGAGGTTCGTTCGTTTGGATTGGCTAGTGTGATGTTGGCGCAGTGTCAAGGGTGTCACAAAAAGTTTTCTTTAGATAGTAGCCCAAAGGTCCCTGGGTCAAAACGCTTCGATATCAACGTGAGGGCTGTGTGGGGCAGTATGGTAACTGGGAATGGTCCGTCCCATCTAAATGAGTTTTTGGCCACACTGAATTCCCCCGGACTATCACAGCCCTCATTTACTGCAATAGAAACAGAGATCGGCCAGTGGTGGCACTCTATTCTAGAGAAGGAAATGCTGTCAGCTGGGCAGGAGGAAAGACTTCTTGCCATCGATAGAAAGGATTTTCATGAAGAAGTGCCAGCTATAACGGTAATTACAGATGGAGGTTGGTCTAAACGTACCCATAAACATTCCTATAATGCAGCAGGGGGGGTGGCCATAATTATTGGGAAAGAGACGAAGAAATTGTTACATATTGGCGTGAGGAATAAATACTGTTACATATGTAGCACCAATAATACGAAAGAACACACCTGTTTTAAAAATTGGGACCAAGACAGCCAGTCAATGGAGAGTGACGTTATTTTGCAAGGGTTTCTGGAAGCAGAGAAAAAACATGGAGTCAGGTACATGAGGATAGTAGGTGATGGTGATTCATCAGTATTTGCCAAAATCAGAGAGGAGGTACCAGGTTGGGGAAGATCAGTAAAAAAAGAGGAATGTGCTAATCATGTCTCAAAATGCTACAGGTCAAATTTAGAGAAACTTATGACTGACAATCCCCTTTACAAAGGTAGGCATCATCTTTCAAAAACAACAAGAGTAAGGCTAGTAAGTGCTTTAAGATGTGCCATTCGAGTACGTTCAAAAGAATTCAAGGAGAAGAAATATGATAAACAAACTGCAATAAAGAAGTTAAATAATGACATAAGAAATTCGGTTCATCATGTTTTTGGTCAGCATGACCAGTGTTCTGATTTTTGTCAGGCCAAAAATCAAACTGCACCAACTTCTAACCCAAGTGATACAGATAATATCGAAACTGTAATAATTAATGACCAAATTGACTTTTGGACTGAAGGATCTTCCATTTCATGCCAGGAAGAGGCCCGTGGTGGTACAACTATTGATTACAGCAACGTTGAACAACATATTATTAGAGATGTCACATCAATACTCAATAGGATCGCTGAGAAATCCGATAGACTTTTGGGAAACAGCACTACCAACCTAGCTGAAAGCTGGATGCATATAAGGACAAAGTTTGATGGTGGTAAGGTTTACAACATTTGTAATAGGGGTTCATGGCATGCTCGTTGTTATGGTGGTGCTTTAAGGATGAACTTAGGTCCACAATGGTCTTGCAAGGTTTGGGAATCTTCTACAGGAACAGAACCGGGATTTTTCTATAGAAAACTTTATGCCCGTCATGAACAAACTTTAGCTAATTCCACCAGGTATAAATCAAAACCAAGTGTTCATAAACTTTGATGGAAAAAGAAATTCTCAAGCCTGAAAAAAAGCACCACAAGAAAGGCTACTAGAGCATATGGTCCAGAAGCTACTGATGTTGTAGAAGATGTCTCCACTACAGTACTTCAAAAACTTCAAGATAAATTTTTACAAACTCATATCAATCTTTCGGCCCAACAGTGTAAAAATATAACTACTTCTACAGTTCTTCAATCTCAGTCAGGTCTTTGGCATTCAGAAAGGAAAAAGAGAATAACTGCATCTAACTTTGGTTCAATTGTCAAAAGAAATCCATCTCTGCCTATTGCAAAATTTGTCCGTACCATTCTTTATTCATCATTCAGTGGAAATCGTCACACAAGAAATGGTATTAACCAAGAAGACACAACAATAGAGGAATACAAACTAAAGAAAGCTGAAGAAAATGAAAATGTATCTGTAGAACGTAGTGGACTGGTCATACATCATACCGACAAATACTTGGCTGCTAGCCCAGATGACATAGTTACTATATCCACAGGAGAAACTGGTATTATTGAAATAAAAAACTTACTACATTCTAAACCTTTAAACCTTTGGCAAGCATCAGAAAACAAAACATTCTGCTTAGAAAATATATCGGGAAAACTGCAACTAAAAGAAAACCACAACTACTTTTACCAATGTCATGGACTTCTTAACATCTGCAATAAAGACTGGATTGATTTTGTGGTCCGCACATTGAATCCTCACCAAATTTTTATTCAGAGAATTTATCGAGATGTCTCTTTATGGGAAAATACAATGCTTCCGAAACTTCAGTCTTTTTACAACAAGGCAATACTTCCTGAATTAGCTTCACCAAGAGAGGGGAAAAGTCCAGGAATTAGAGAACCTGGGATGTGGGTAAGTCTGAAAATATGCACAAATGCATATATAATAAAAAGAAATGAGTCCTGATACCTATATGATAAAGTAATAACAAATGAAGATAATAAATTTAAAATAATATCAATTAAAGGTAGGTATTCATATCTTGTGCTATCATTTGTTAGTACATGATATAGCAAAACTCTTGACATTTATTCAAACCAAAATTACCAGAACAAGATGTATTATATATTTGACATACATTTATATACATGATTTTAAAATATAATCATGCTCAAATTGAAATGTATGCTACATAAAGGTTGTAAATAGTAAAAACAAAGGTATGTACATGTATCAAGGAGACAATCTCCCAAAAATACATACATACAAATGTATCTTTATTCATTTATTTAATTAGAAATTAACTTTGCTTCTTATAATCACTGAGGTAATATTTTTTATATGTAAAAGAAAGTGTAAGGTGTACGTACAATGATGTATGTCACTATGTGTCAATGAAACAATATAGAAAAATATTACATAATCCGTTACCATGATAACAATGCTCAATAGGCCATACCACATAAAAAATGTCCATAAAAGCCCCTTTTATTTGATAAAATTATGTTAATCTTATTAAAATTGCTTAAAATCATTTAAAATTACTGCACATTTTCTACTATCATGACTATGTATATGCTAAATTTTTCAGTGTTGCTGTCATTCTTCAGATTTGTTATTCAGTTGTATAAAACTACATGTATGCATTTGTGATAATATGATTTTTGTCATTGCAGTATGTCAACCCAGTAAAACCAAAGACACAAAAAGGAAAGAGGAAACAGTCTTCAACCTCATCAAATAAACAAACCAGGAAACGAAAATCAAGAAAATCCAGTTCATCAGACTCTGATATCACTGACAATCAACCACAAGGGTCAGGTCAAATAAGTCAAAGGTAAAACAATCTTTGAATAGTAATTAAGAAAAATTGAAAAGTGATCAATTCTAAATTTGTCCTTTAGAAATATATATATTTATACATAATTATGTCAATGAGATAACATCTAAAAAAGTAGAAAGTGACAAAATTTACATTATCCTTCAACAGTGAACAACAGGCCATACAACACAACAAACAAATGTCTATGAAAGTTTGTTTTTATCAAAAATCATATCTACATACATGTTGATATTGCCTAATTACATACATGTATGTGCATTTTGAACTATCACAGGTGTGACACAATCGGCTTTAGGAAAGAATTATGCTCAAAATGTCATTTGTCCTTATGAAAGACATCACTGTTTTCAAGATGAAGAACAGCTATAAACATGCTGTTTCTTTTGCATCAACTTTTTTATGTAAATGTTCTGATTTTGTGTAATAAAAAAAAACAAGCAAAGAACCAAGAAACACAAAAATAATAACAATTCAACAATTAGCTCTTCCATCATGAACTCTCTCCAAGAAATAGGAGTGATAGCAGGTGGACTAATATCCAGGATTTAAAGCTATTACATGTACTTCTTACATTGTCTTATATTCACATATAGTTTTTGCAATACTTTTTTCAAATGGGATGATGTATCATTGATGCATACCCCATTTCCTTATTTCTTCATATGTAACCACATAATATATAAGAAAAGATATGGCAAACATGATCACCCAGACACATGAATCTCCCTTGCTACAAGAAATAATAAGGGTGCATCAGAATCCTGCACTGTGATCAGTTTGTCGTAAAAAACAAAAGTAAAACTCCACAAAGCTTGCAAACATTTATTGTAAGTGATCTGGTCAACCTAAACCCCATATTGATGTTTCTTTGTTTATTATGAGACAAATATTTTATATGACAGGTTTTAATATTTTAGGAAAACAAGACAGAGACAAATTAAATTTTTGGGCCGAAGCATTAAACATGAATGGATAATTGATGAAACTTCACAACAAAAAGAATGGTATAAAGGGACTGTAGTATCTTTGTTATCTGGAACTGATGGAAGATTAACTGCCATTTATGAAGTGTTGTATGAGGGAGAGGATGAACCATTTGAAATTGACCATTTAATACAGGATTATCAATCTGGATCAGTGCAATTCATAGATGTGTAACAGTTTTATAAGAAAAAAGGTACTTTTGATAAATAAATATTTATTTTTCAGAGGAGAACTTGCTTCTTATGTAGTGTGGACTGTTGCTTACTGTTGAAGGCCAAAAGGCAAACACTAAATGATGACATTTTTGCCATAATTAGGTAGTATTTTGTTCTGCAATACATACTCCTTTCCTTATTAATGTCTGGAACCACCAAAATGATATTGGGTATATATGTGAATTAGGCACCACAAAAGAAACATTTACAAACTAAAACTAACATCATCTATGAATTTTCCTGAAACTGTAGGGTTCATCAGTAAGCAGCAATAATGCAAGGAAACAAATATCAGACATTCAAATTAAAATACCATAAATAATAGTTATACCTATAATTAAGCAAAATAGGCAAAGTATTTCACGTGAAAAATCAGATATCATATAACAGAAAACAACAAAAAAATGTCTTGTTTGGGGACAGGTAAACAAATATTGAATATATATATCTATTACATCTCATCTAATAAAATTATGTCACCATTCACCCGAATATTGTCAAAAGACATGAAAGTTCTTGTGAAATATCATATTTGATGTTCTAGTTATTTTGATTTTTATTGAACTAATATATCATGTATATGATTCTGTTAAACTTACTTATTGTTACTTATATCTACATATTGTATATGGTCATGATGGTTTTGCAACAAAATTTCGCACATACTTGATCCAAAATACCAAAGTGGGTTTTCAGGCTCAATATTGTAAAACCATAACCTGCATGCATGCACACACAGCTTCTTGAATTAAAATGATGTTATGCTAGAATTTAGTGCCATAATGTTGATTACTTTTATACAAGAATTATAATTCTCGAACAAATGAAGGGTTTAATCAATCAATTTGTAATCCCCCCCCCCACACACACACACATCATTATCCAGTTTTGCAAAGAAGTATTTGCTACAGTTGTTTGCATTATTTGTAATAAAACATAAATTGTATTGAACCTTTTCCAACTTTCATTTTCAAAAACATATTTTAAATATTGTAAGATTCATATATATGTTATTTAGTAACACTGTGCTCCATACTTTAAAAAAAAATAGTTCCAAAACAAAAATGGCCTTCAATTTTTCTTAAATGCCACACATTTAAATCACTGAATATGACCTGTTGCATGCATTTTAATGTTAATAAATGGTAGCTTGTACTAGATAGACACTTGATTTATACTTTAAAGTCTTTTTTTTCAGGGTTTTTGTGACTTAGGACATTACTGGATTTTTTAGAAGATGGACTTACTTGTATACAGAATTTTTGACTTATGAACATATATTGTTGTTTAGAATTGTTTAATTTGAATAGTGCCCATCACAAGGAAGAATTTGATATATAATATGGTATGTTTTATCCAGTATATAGTCTGATATTAAAGTTTAAAGTTGAACATGATTTTGACTTTAGCGGAACCTTAAAGATCTGTCTTTCCCTATTAAACGTGTAAACATGGATAAAGGAAAAAATAGATATGGAAATATGCTGTTGAATTTTTGTAAAGGTAACGGCGTTTTCATACTAAATGGGAGAATGGGAAGGGATCAAAATATAGGGCGATTTACTTGTCGTAATGCCAGTGTAGTTGATTATTGTATCAGCAGTCCTGGACTTCTAAAATCATTTAAGGACTTTGAGGTTTTAGATTCAAGTAAATTATTGTCAGATGTTCATAATCCTATTTCTGTCACTTTTTATTGTAATAAAAATGTGGTAAATGGCCATGCAGAAAATGTTGATTGTAATAGTCATTATAACACTGTTAAGAAAATAAATAGATGGGATTCTGAAAAGATAAAAGATTTTCAAAATAATATTGATGTTGAAAAAATTGTGGAATTAGAATACAAACTTTGTAATACTGATTTGAATGATGTTAATAAAAATGTAATTAATACATTTATAGGTGATTTATGTAACATTTTTGTCAGGTGTGGGCAAGCTACTTTTGATATCTCTTCCGTAAAACGGAATAAAAATAAAGGTGAAAGTGGAAATAAAAATAAACCATGGTTTGATGTGGAATGTAAATTTGCGCGCCAAAATTATCGAAAATTAAAGAGACGATTTAAGTCTAAAAATAGTTGCCAAAACCATTTAGACATGTTAAATGCCGAAAAAGTTTACAAGAAGGTTCTCGATAACAAAAACAGAAAGTTTAGAAATGATCTTTCAAACAAAATTCAAAATTTGCGTGGCAACAATCCGAAAGAATTTTGGAAAATTTTAAATAAAGGAAAGAAGAAAAAGCAACCCGATATTGATATAGGAAAATTACACGATTTTTTCAAAAACTTGAACGATGCACCGGAAGATGATCAAACTGTGCGTTTTCCCGACATTGATCCCATGCAAAGTGAGCAGCTAAATGAAAATATAAATTCACCTTTTTCGCAAGATGAAATTCTTCGGTGCATTAAGAAACTGAAGAATGACAAAGCTTGTGGAGAAGACGAAATTATAAATGAATACATAAAATCCACATCTACCCAGTTTATTTGTATTTATGAGAAACTTTTTAATATTATATTCGATAAAGGCTTAATTCCACAAAGTTGGCTTATTGGCACTTGTTCAGGACTGTGTTCATTAGACGTTCGCGGTACCGCTATGTATGTATAGTAACGTCATGCTACTTATGACGTTGAGATTTATGTGCAAATGGAGTTTAGAATCAATACAAGTAAAACCAGCTAGTATTTCTTATTTGTGCCTAAAAAGTCTGATTATACCACTCTAAGATATTGGTGCCGTAGGACCAAGATGAGTTCCAAACTACGTTCTATACGTGCAGGACACAGAAGCGTTATTTCCCGACTTTTGAAGAAATTTGAGGACATCCGAGACGACGGAGATGAGCCCGTGAACACTGAAGAGTTAACTAAAATTGTGAACAATCTGTTGAAGAAACAAGAGACACTACAAAAACTTAATGAGGACATTCTAGAAAATCTTGATGAAGGAGAAGTAGAAGCCGAGATCGTCGATTCAGATGAGTATGCTTACACATTAGATGGAAAAATAACGCAAATACAAAAGCTCATTCTTGTCAATACATCCACACTCAGTACAAATGCAAAAGATTTTGTCAGTTATAGCGACCCTTCACATTCCGCCTCTGCTCAACCCGCCTCTGCTCAGCCCGCTCATGCTCAACCCGCTCATGATCAACCAAGTTATGCTCAACCCGAGATATACAATAAACAGAATACATGTAATTCAAACTTCCGTGTACCGGAAACTCAGTTTTCACGTAGTAACACTAGATTAAATGAGTACAACAAGTTGCCCAAATTGAATCTTCCTACCTTTGATGGTAATATTATGCAGTGGCAGTCATTTTGGGATTCATACGAGACATCCGTTCACGAAAACACTACTCTTGGAAACGTTCAGAAATTTAATTATTTGAAGTCACTACTCCATGATGAGGCATTGAAAACCGTCATAGGGTTTGCGCTTACACATGCAAATTATGAGAAAGCTATTTCTTTACTGCAAGAAAGATATGGACAATCGCATGTAATAAGACAGAAGTATATGCAAGCACTAGTTGATATACCAGCCCCTAAATACACGATATCTAGCATGAAAAACTACTACGATGAAATTGAGATACACATTAGAGGATTGGAGTCATTAGGTCAAAGTGAAGACACATATGGAGCGTTTTTAGTGCCCATTATTATGAACAAACTACCCGGTGAAATCCGCAGAAATCTTGCCAGACAATATAGATCTACAGATTTACAACTGAATGAATTACGCCGTGGAATTTTCGATGAACTTTATATTATGGATGCAGGCAAAACTTCAGAACAGTTAGAACACCCTACAGCTACCGCCGCCTTTCTGACAAATACAAATTATAGTAATCGAAATAGAGGTAACAAGAATACAAACGCAACTAACACTAAACCCAAGCCACTCTGTGCGTACTGTAAGGAGCCACACTCGTCTGTTAATTGCACTAAAGTATCTGATTACAATGGCCGGATGTCAATCGTGAAACAAGATCGTTTATGCTTTAACTGTCTAGGACACCATAGCTTGTCCGCATGTAAATCTACAAAAACTTGCAACAAGTGTCACAAACGTCATCACACCAGCATTTGCAAAGACAATGTTAAAACAAATGAAGACAACAAACCAACAGGGGATATAACCGTAGGCACAATTCAACACAACGCGGAGGAACCAGACACTGTTTTACACTCGCAATCGACAGATCGTGTACTTTTGAAGACAGCAATTAACCCAGTAAGTGCAGAACATGAAATACTTGATGCAAAAATATTGTTTGACGAAGGCGCACAGCGCTCATTTATCACAGAGGAATTAGCCGAAAAATTGAAACTCAAACCTACTGGAACTGAAAGCGTTAACCTATCCGGATTTGGAGACAATGCAAATAGTAGTAAAATTCGCCATTTGAGTACAGGATTGGTATATCTCATAACTACAGAGGGTAAACTTCCGATTCGAGTCTTGATCGTTCCAGAGATCGCAGTACCGATGAGAACCTATGTACGCCAAGCAGCAAAACTTACATATTTGTCAGGAATCAAATTAGCTCACCCAGTAACAGCAGATGAAAACTTTGAAATTTCTATTCTAATTGGAGCTGATTACTTCTGGTCAATTGTTCAGAATGATATTATCCGAGGCGAAGGACCGACAGCTGTTCAATCAAAAATCGGATACCTGTTGTCTGGAACGCTACATTCACACAACTCTGACACAGATGGATACAAGAGAGCTTCAATGGTGAACGTGATGATCGCAACAAAAACCGATGAGTACGACTTGGAGAAATTTTGGAAAATAGAGTCACTGGCTACCGAGAAAATTGACACTTCAAAGTTAGAAGAACAGATGGATATTCAAAAGACTTATGAAGAGAAACAAATTCGTTACCATGACAACAGATATTTTGTAACGTTACCATGGAAAAAGGATCACCCTGCGTTACCGACAAATAAAGCCATTGCACAACGAAGGACGGAAAGTGTAGTAAGAAGACTTAGCAAAGAACCCAAACTACTGGAAAAATATGGAGAAATAATGGCTGAGCAGGAGAAAAGGGGCTTCATAGAGAAAGTGGATATTACTAATGAGGCCGATGAAAAGAGCAAAATACACTATATTCCGCATCATGCTGTGAGAAAAGATTCAACAACAACACCAATCAGGGTCGTATTCGATTGCAGTTGTAAAGCAACACCAGAATCGTCTAGTCTTAATGATTGTTTGATGACTACTCCACCCAATTTAAATGACTTAGTCGGCATTCTTTTAAGATTTCGTTTACACCAATTTGCCGTTACTACTGATATAGAGAAGGCGTTCTTGAACGTGGGACTAGAGACACAGGATAGAGATGTCACACGTTTCTTTTGGTTCGATACACCAACAGACCCATCAACTCCACTATCAACTTACCGATTTAAGTCTGTATTATTTGGAGCCACTTCATCGCCATTCATACTGAATTCCGTTCTACAAAAACACTTGAGAGAGAACCGTTGTGAATATACTGACACTTTAAAGAACGATTTGTATGTTGATAATATACTGTCGAGTTTTCCTACAGAGAGTGCATTACTGAAATATTTTGATACATCAAGAGACTTATTCATTAGAGCAGGATTTAACTTGCGCTCATGGGCTTCAAATTCTCAACTTTTGCGAGACCGCGCAAATTCACACAGCGTATTAGACAAAGATGAACTCATAAAAGTGCTTGGATTGAGATGGAACACTTGTAACGACACACTTTCTTTCGCCAAACCGGAATACACCGATATTGAAGATACACGTATGACAAAACGAGAGATTTTACTTGCCGTAAAATTACCGGAAGACCATATCATACACCCGACCCACCACCACTGCCGTCCGACAGACTTAATGATTCACCACCGTTTACCGTAACCGGTGTCGACTTCACAGGAGCATTGAATGTGAGAACAAAAAGCAACAGTATTAGTAAAGCATATATTTGTCTATTCACCTGCGCTAACACTAGAGCTGTGCATTTGGAAATCGTTGAAGACCTTACAGAACAAACATTCATTCTAGCGTTTAGGAGATTCACCAGCCGCAAATCGTTACCAAAAATCATGATGTCTGACAATTGTACAACATATACCGCAGCAGCGAAGGAAATTGAAATGCTTACAAAATCTACTACTATTCAGGAACAACTCAACATATATGGAACTCAGTGGAAATTTATTCCGAAGCGTGCACCATGGTATGGTGGTTGGTGGGAACGATTGATCGGCTTGACCAAGAATTGCATAAAGAAAGTGTTAGGACGAGCACTAGTTACTTTTAGAGTGCTAGAGACAATTGTGATCGAGATAGAGGCTATATTAAATGATCGTCCGTTAACCCACGTATCAACGGACCTTACCGATGATGAACCGCTTACACCGTCTCATCTTCTCTATATGGAAGACGGGTTAAAACTTTACCGTATTCAGGAACAATTAATTTCAGCAGTGAGGAGAACATACAAAACTTAACACATTACACAGCAAATAGACAATCTAGTGTTCAAAAACGCATTATTCACGACTTTTGGAACAGATGGCGACGAGAATACCTCACTTCACTTAGGGAACAACATAGAAACACCGGAATTAACACTCAAATCATTAAAGTGGGCGACATTGTACAGATTCATGATGATACCCCAAGGACAGTGTGGAATATAGCGATTATCGTTAAGTTAGTTTATGGGAGAGATGGACTTTGTAGGTCTGCTATTTTATGCACTAAAAATGGCACGACGTCTAGACCAATAAGTAAGCTATATCCACTTGAACTCTTATCAACAGATAGTCCGTGTGATTCAAGTGACAACACTATTACTTCAACCAGAAAAGCAAAAACTGATGCCAAGGAGAAAATCAAAGTTGGATTCAACCGTTCCGTAAAGCATAGAGACTGTTTAAGTGTTAAAAGTTAAAGTTTTATTTCATTTGAGAGACAATAGTTATTTCATTTTAAAGTTTTTTCTTTATTTATTGCTTAAATTTTCATTCGCGGCCCCCCAGGATGTTCAGGACTGTGTTCATTAGACGTTCGCGGTACCGCTATGTATGTATAGTAACGTCATGCTACTTATGACGTTGAGATTTATGTGCAAATGGAGTTTAGAATCAATACAAGTAAAACCAGCTAGTATTTCTTATTTGTGCCTAAAAAGTCTGATTATACCACTCTAAGATATTGTGGTGCCGTGACCAGGATATCTTAGAGTGGTATAATCAAACTTTAATAAATGAATACATAAAATCCACATCTACCCAGTTTATTTGTATTTATGAGAAACTTTTTAATATATAATATTATATTCGATAAAGGCTTAATTCCACAAAGTTGGCTTATTGGCACTATTAAACCTGTATATAAAAATAAAGGCGACTCTAAAGATCCAAAGAACTATAGACCAATCACTATCTAAATAAAAGATTAAATAATTTTTCAGATGAATTTATTATCATACAAGAAAACCAGAGTGGTTTTCGTCAAAAGTATTCTACTACAGATAATATATTTACCTTATATTCATTTTTTGAATTGTTGAAATGTAATAAGAAGAAGTTATATTGTGCCTTTGTAGATTTTGAGAAGGCATTTGATACTGTATGGCGAGATGATTTGTTTTATAAAATGCTATTGAATAATATAAATGGTAAGATGTATAATGTGATATTGAATTTGTACAGTGATATTAAATCTCGTATATCATATAATTATTGTAATTCGGAATACTTTGCTTGTGATAATGGTGTACGACAAGGGGAAAACTTATCACCTTTCCTATTTTCATTATTTTTGAATGACTTAGAAAATTTCTTAGTCAGTAAAAATATCACAGGACTTCAAACTATTTCAGAAGATCTGGAAAGTGAATTGGAAATATACTTAAAGTTTTTTATAATTTTGTACGCAGATGACACGGTATTGCTGGCCGAAACAGCACAGGACCTGCAGACTCAACTCAATGCCTTTCATGATTATTGTAAGGTTTGGAAATTGAAAGTAAACGTTGACAAAACCAAAGCTTTAGTGTTTGGTTTTGGACGTTTGCCAAAAAATCTCAGATTTTCATACAATAACACTAACATTGAGATAGTAAAGCAGTGTAACTATTTGGGAATTATTTTTACTAAATGGGGAATTTTAATATGACAAAAAAACATTTATCCGATAAGGCCTTAAAAGCCATGTACGAAGTCCTGAAATGGGAAGGATGTATCAGCTTTCCATAAAATGTCAGCTAGATCTTTTTGACAAAATTGTCAAGCCCATATTGTTGTATGGGTCTGAAGTATGGGGTTTTAGTAATATTGAGGTATTAGAAAAGATACATTTAAAATTCTGTAAATTACTTTTAAATCTGAAATCCTCAACACCAAACTATATGGTTTACGGGGAACTAGGTCGCCATCCGGTTGACATAGATATAAAAATTCGAGCAGTATTATTTTGGGCAAATTTGATATCCGGCAAACAAGCAAAGTTTTCCTGTATATTGTATCAACTTTCTCGCCATATGAATGTTCATTTTAACATGCAGACTAAATGGATTCTTTTTGTCAAAAAAATATTTCAAGATTGTGGTTTCTCATATATATGGAAAACACAAAATTTTATAAATAAAGATTGGTTAAAAACTGTTATAAAGCAAAGACTGTTAGACCAGTTTCTTCAGAATTGGAATTCGCTAATTCAAAATTCGTCAAAAGCTTTTAACTACAAAATGTTTAAGAAAAACTGGGAATTTGAGGAATATTTTAATATTTTGAACTTTAAAGATGCCGTTGTTCTTTGTCGATTTCGAACGACCAATCACAAATTGCCGATTGAAACAGGAAGGTGGCAAAATTTACTGAGAGAAAACCGTATTTGCCATCTATGTAAAAATCGACAAATTGGTGACGAATATCACTATATATTGGAATGTAGTTTTTTCGATCAAAAACGTACAGAGAATTTATCCTCCTATGTTGTACAACGACATAATACATTTAAATTTTCGGAACTTATGTCGAGTACACGAAAACCAGTCCTGAAAAAACTTTGTTTAATCAAAGAATCCATTTTCAGGCAAAAACATAACTGATGGATTTAATCTAAAGCTATCGCGTCATCCGCCACAAAATTTGTCTTCTAACTCTCATATAGTGTATTTCATTTACACGTCAGCTGAGCCATCTAACACATATAGTGTATAATTGTGTATAAATAATGGTAGAATCTATAAAGCCATGATAAAGTAAATAAAGATGAGGAATTTGCACTTATTGCCCTCGTGTGTATCTTGTGTGTAATAACGCTAGGTGCGTCTTCAAAACGACTGCCTGGTTATATAATTTATGTACATTAAAGCAGAGACATGTAAAAAAGGCCACGAATTAAATATATGACATCAAATTATAATAATAAATAATCCTTTCAGTAATCTTATCTTATCACCATCAGATTATCTTATTCCTAATGAGATAAATATCAATTAGAATAATTATACACCACAAAACATCAACTTTTTTTTTATATATATAAATTCAACATACCAAGGTTAAAGCTTGACGAAATCTGCAAACCGCTGGAACCAGGTAGTGAATTCTTTGGATCAATAGTTCTCCTACTTTTAAATCGTGTTTTCCTTACAAGTGCATCTTGTGCTGTGTGGAATTCTAAACGCGGGTTCCTGGGGTGAAGATTTTGTTCTGCCATTAAATTGATCACCGGTCAATGAGCCACTGATAAATTGGAAGCTGTCCCTGTCATTCGAGCATTGTATAACTTTTATGGCGAAGATACATTATTAAATTGATGGACGTCAAGTTGGTTACCTATTCCCTATTCCCTATTCGTTACCTATTCCCTATTCCCTATTCGTTACCTATTCGTTACCTATTCCCTATTCCCTATTCGTTACCAATTCGTTACCTATTCCCTATTCCCTATTCGTTACCTATTCGTTACCTATTCCCTATTCCCTATTCGTTACCTATTCGTTACCTATTCCCTATTCCCTATTCGTTACCTATTCGTTACCTATTCCCTATTCCCTATTCGTTACCTATTCGTTACTTATTCCCTATTCCTTATTCGTTACTTATTCGATTTTTAATATCCTTCTCCCTTTTTAATTAAGTCTCCCAAACAAAGTTTGGAGACTTATTGTTTTTGCTCAGTTCTTATTATTTTTATTATTCTTCTTCTTCCTCTTCATTCTCTTCTTCTTCCGCCACTTTAAAAATGAACTTGTCCGCAGCATTTCTCCAAAACTACTTGTCAGATTTACTTAGGGTTTCATAAAATGTTAGACTAATATGTCTAGGTGAGCCATCAATCGTTCATTTGTGCATTGGGTCTATTAAGGGGTATGTTGGGTGGGAGGGGCAGAAAGAAGGGAGGGGTTTACTATAGAACCCTATGGGATTTTATTTTCTAAAATTTTCAAATGAATATAACTTGAAAACTGAAAGTGATAAATACATGCAGTCTTCAGAAATGATTAAAGGGCAATAAAACAAATCACATGAAATATAGGGGAGTCCCTGGGGGGGTCATCCCTACCCCCTTCAATTCGAAAATATGCTTTTAACTTGTAAACGGTCCAGATCCCCACCCCTAAACCATATATATTATTGTATGGGACAATATAACTAATCAAATGAAATTAAATAAAAGTTCCTGGGGTCACCCCCACCCCGTTAAATTTGAGAATGTACTATTATCTTGTAAAAAAGTCCAGATCCCCACCCCTAAACCATATATATTTTTGAATAGGACGATAAAACAAATCAAATGAAATTAAATGGAAGTCCCCGGGGGTCATCCCCATCCCGTTCAATTTTAGAATGTGCTATTATCTTGTAAACAGTCCAGATCCCCACCCCTAAACCATATATATTCTTGTAGGGGACAATAAAACTAATCAAATGAAATTAAATGGAAGTTCCTGGGGGTCAACCCCACCCCGTTCAATTTGAGAATGTACTATTATCTTGCAAATGGTCCAGATCCCCACCCCTAAACCATATATTTTATTGTAGGAGACAATAAAACAAATGAAATGAAATAAAAGGAAAGTCCCTAGGGGGTCACCCCACCCCCTCTTGTTTGAAAACTTATAAACGGTCAACATCCCCACCCCTAAACTATATATATTCTTGTAAGGGACAATAAAACTAATCAAATGAAATTAAATGGAAGTTCCTGGGGGTCACCCCTACCCCGTTCAATTTTAGAATATACTATTATCTTGTAAATGGTCCAGATCCCCACCCCTAAACCATATATATTCTTGTAGGGGACAATAAAACAAATGAAATGAAATAAAAGGAAAGTCCCTAGGGGGTCAGCCCACCCCCTCTTGTTTGAAAACTTGTAAACGGTCAACATCCCCACCCCTAAACTATATATATTCTTGTAAGGGACAATAAAACTAATCAAATGAAATTAAATGGAAGTTCCTTGGGGTCACCCCACCCCGTTCAATTTGAGAATGTACTATTATCTTGTAAATGGTCCAGATCCCCACCCCTAAACCATATATGTTCTTGTAGGGGACAATAAAACAAATAAAATAAGATAAAAGGGAAGTCCTGAGGGGTCATCCCACCCCCTCTTGTTTGAAAACTTGTAAACGGTCAACATTCTCACCCCTAAACTATAATATTCTTGTAGGGGACAATAAAACAAATAAAATGAAATGCAGGTAAAGTCCCTGGGGGTCACCACCACCCCTCCTGTTTGAATACTTGTAAATGGTGGAGATCCCCACCAGTAAGCCATATATATTCTTGTATGGGACAAAAAATCAAATCAAATGAACATGGGACCATATGAATTGCGAGTTATGGGAGCTTTGTTTGGGAGACTTCGTAACAGCATCCTGTTACAATTACTTCTTGTTGTTTATACTCTTATATCTGGTACTAGTTCTAAATTTGTTGAGGTAAAATGATCTTTTTATGACCTATTTATATGTGTTTGTGCTCAACCGATCCTTTACTTTATGTTTGATACTCATTTGTTCCTTATTTGATTTTTATACGTTCTACCTTTTAACTGCTTTATGTCCGTATGTTTGAAGATGAATCTTGGTTCGAAGGGATGAAATCACCGTGTTAGCGCTTGCATAAAAAAAAAGATGTGGTATGATTGCCAATGAGACAACAACCCACAATAGACCAAAATGACACAGAAACTATCAACTATAGGTCAATGTACGGCCTTCAACAATGAGCATAGCCCAAACCGTGTAGTCACCTATAAAAGGCCCAGATATGACAATTTCAAACAATTCAAACAACAAAACTAACGGCCGTATTTCATATACAAAAACATAAACGGAAAACAAATATTTAACACAAAAACAAACGATAACTACTTAATTTCAGGCTCTTGTCTAGGAACAGGCACATACTAACATAATGTGGTGGGGTTAAACATGTTAGCACGGTGTACATCGTTTCGGAGCATGCTATTACCTTGTTTAATTCGTTCCATCACTCGCTTATAATTCGCTTATAATACGTGTATCATACGTTGCACCTTTTAAAACATGATTTTCAATTGTTTTGTTGTCTCTGGTGGTAGATTTGGGTTCTCAGAGGTGATATAACTCTATAAGCGCATATGTACCCGTTCCAGCGCTCGGATAATACCCTGTTAAATATTCGTTACTTATTCGCTTTTAATACGTTTGTTGTACGTTGCACCTTTTAGAAAAGGATTTTCAATTGTGTTCGTATCTCTGGTGGTAATAATGTGTTCTTATAGATGAAATATCCCTATTAACGTGTATGTACCCGTTCCAGCGCTCGGATAATACCCTGTTACTTATTCGTTCCTTATTCGCTTTTAATGCGCGGGGTAAGTATACGTTGCACTTTGAAATAAATCGTTTTTTTAATTGTGTTCATGTCTCTGGTGGTAACAATGTGTTCTTAGAGACGAAATGACCCTATTAGAGCGCATGTACCCGTTCCAGCGCTCGATTAATACCCTGTTACCTATTCGTTACCTATTCGTCACCTATTCACTTATAATACGTTTGTTGTACGTTGCACCTTTTAGAAAAGGAATTTCACTTGTGTTCATATCTCTGGTGGTAAAAATGTGTTCTTAGAGATGAAATGACCCTATTAGCGCATATGTACCCATTCCAGCGCTCGGTTAATACCCTGTTACCTATTCGTTACCTATTCGTTACTTATTCGCTTTAAATACGTTTGTTGTACGTTGCACCTTTTAGAAAAGGATTTTCACTTGTGTTCATGTCTCTGTTGGTAAAAATATGTAATTAGAGATGAAATGACCCTATTAGCGTGCATGTACCCGTTCCAGCGCTCGGTTAATACCCTGTTACCTATTCGTTACCTATTCGTTACTTATTCGTTTTTAATACGTTTGTTGTACGTTGCACCTTTTAGAAAAGGATTTTCAATTGTGTTCATGTCTCTGGTGGTAACAATGTGTTCTTAGAGGTGAAATGACCCTATTAGCGCGCATGTACCCGTTCCAGCGCTCGGTTAATACCCTGTTGCCTATTCTTTACCTATTCGTTACCTATTCGTTACCTATTCGTTACCTATTCGTTACCTATTCGTTACCTATTCACTTATAATACGTTTGTTGTACGTTGCACCTTTTAGAAAAGAATTTTCAATTGTGTTCATGTCTTTGGTGGAAACAATGTGTTCTTAGAGATGAAATGACCCTATTAGCGCATATGTACCCGTTCCAGCGCTCGGTTAATACCCTGTTACCTATTCGTTACCTATTCGTTACTTATTCGCTTTAAATACGTTTGTTGTACGTTGCACCTTTTAGAAAAGGATTTTCACTTGTGTTCATGTCTCTGGTGGTATTAATGTGTAATTAGAGATGAAATGACCCTATTATCGTGCATGTACCCGTTCCATCGCTCGGTTAATACCCTGTTACCTATTCGTTACCCATTCGTTACCTATTCACTTATAATACGTTTGTTGTACGTTGCACCTTTTAGAAAAGGATTTTCAATTGTGTCCATGTCTCTGGTGGTAACAATGTGTTCTTAGAAATGAAATGACCCTATTAGCGCGCATGTATCCGTTCCAGCGCTCGGTTAATAGACTGTTACCTATTCGTTACCTATTCGTTACCTATTCGTTACCTATTCACTTATAATACGTTTGTTGTACGTTGCACCTTTTAGAAAAGGATTTTCAATTGTGTTCATGTCTCTGGTGGTAACAATGTGTTCTTACAGATTAAATGACCCTATTAGCGCGCATGTATCCGTTCCAGCGCTCGGTTAATACCCTGTTACCTATTCGTTACCTATTCGTTACCTATTCGTTACCTATTCGTTATCTATTCACTTATAATACGTTTGTTGTACGTTGCACCTTTTAGAAAAGGATTTTCAATTCTGTTCATGTCACTGGTGGCAACAATGTGTTCTTAGAGATGAAATGACCCTATTAGCGCGTATGTACCCGTTCCAGCGTTCAGTTAATACCCTGTTACTTATTCGTTCCTTATTCGCTTTTAATACGCGTGGTATACGTTGCACCTTGGAATAAATCGATTATCTATTGCTTTCAAGTCTCTGGCGGTAATTGTGTGTTCTCTGAAGTGAAAAAACCCTATTAGCGCATATGTACCCGTTTCAGCGCAACACTGATACCCCGTTACTTATTCGTTTCTTATTCGCTTATAAAATGTGTTGTAGCGGTTAGTGCATCGGACTACTAACACAATGGTTCCTGGTTCGATTCCCGTTCGGGATGAAAATTTCAGGAACTCAATTTTCGGCTCTCCCTTGACACCATTTGCGACTATGGTCTTCAGGAAACGATGATAGTCCGTCGGAAGGGGACTATAAATGGCTGACCCGTGTTAAGAGAGAGCCATATCTCTTGTACGTTGAAGAAACCCTTGTAGATTTCGAAAAAGAGTAGGCTGATGCCGCTACAAGGCAGCACTCGCACCCGAAAAATGGAAAGGGGTAAATATAAGTTGCAAAACTTGTTTCCCAATCCACTATAAATAAATATGTTTAAATTAAAAAATAAAACGTGTGTTATGCGTTGCACTTTAAAAAAACAAATACGTTTGTGTCTTTGGTGGTAACTGTCGGTTTTTAGAGGTGAAATAACCCTAATAGAACATATGTACCCGTTTCAGCGCTCGACTGATACCCTGTTACTTATTCGTTCCTTATTCGCTTTAAATACGCGTGCTATGCGTTGCACCTTGCAATAAGAAGTAACGAATAGGTAACAAGGTAATTAGCCGAGCGCTGGAACATACGCGCTAAAAGGGTTATTTCATCTCTAAGAACACATTGTTACCACCAGAGACATGAACACAAATGAAAATCTTTTTCTAAAAGGGGCAACGTACAGCAAACGTATTATAAGCGAATAAGTAACGAATAGGTAACGAATAGGTATCGAATAGGTAACAGGGTATTAACCGAGCGCTGGAACGGTACATGCGCGCTAATAGAGTCATTTCATCTCTAAGAACACATTGTTACCACCAGAGACATGAACACAATTAAAAACAATTTATTTCAAGGTGCAACGTATACCCTGCGCATTAAAAGCGAATAAGTAACGAATAAGTAACCGGTATTATCCGACCGCTGGAACGGGTACATACGCGCCAATAGGGTTATTTCATCTCTAAGAACACATTGTTACCACCAGAGACATGAACACAAATGAAAATCTTTTTCTAAAAGGTGCAACGTACAACAAACGTATTATAAGCGAATAAGTAACGAATAGGTAACGAATAGGTAACAGGGTATTAACCGAGCGCTGGAACGGGTACATGCGCGCTAATAGGGTCATTTCATCTCTAAGAACATATTGTTACCACCAGAGACATGAACATAATTAAAAAAACAATTTATTTCAAGGTGCAACGTATACCCTGCGCATTAAAAGCGAATAAGTAACAAATAAGTAACCAGGTATTATCCGAGCGCTGGAACGGGTACATACGCGCTAATAGGGGTATTTTATCTATAAGAACACATTATTACCGCAAGAGACATAAAAACAATTGATAATCCTTTTCTGAAAGGTGCAACGTACAACAAACGTATTATAAGTGAATAGGTAACGAATAGGTAACAGGGTATTAACCGAGCGCTGGAACGGGTACATGCGCGCTAATAGGGTCATTTAATCTCTAAGAACACATTGTTACCACCAGAGACATGGACACAATTGAAAATCCTTTTCTAAAAGGTGCAACGTACAACAAACGTATTATAAGTGAATAGGTAACGAATAGGTAACAGGGTATTAACCGAGCGCTGGAACGGGTACATGCTCGCTAATAGGGTAATTTCATCTCTAATTACACATTGTAAACACCAGAGACATGAACTTAAGTGAAAATCCTTTTCTAAAAGGTGCAACGTACAACAAACGTATTTAAAGCGAATAAGTAACGAATAGGTAACGAATAGGTAACAGGGTATAAACCGAGCGCTTGGACGGGTAAATATGCGCTAATAGGGTCATTTCATCTCTAAGAACACATTGTTACCACCAGAGACATGAACACAATTGAAAATCCTTTTCTAAAAGGTGCAACGTACAACAAACGTATTATAAGTGAATAGGTAACGAATAGGTAACGAATAGGTAACAGGGTGTTATCCGAGCGCTGGAACGGGTATATGCGCGCTAATAGGGTCATTTCATCTCTTAGAACACATTGTTACCACCAGAGACATGGACACAATTGAAAATCCTTTTCTAAAAGGTGCAACGTACAACAAACGTATTATAAGTGAATAGGTAACGAATAGGTAACAGGGTATTAACCGAGCGCTGGAACGGGTACATGCTCGCTAATAGGGTCATTTCATCTCTAATTACACATTGTAACCACCAGAGACATGAACTTAAGTGAAAATCCTTTTCTAAAAGGTGCAACGTACAACAAACGTATTTAAAGCGAATAAGTAACGAATAGGTAACGAATAGGTAACAGGGTATAAACCGAGCGCTTGGACGGGTAAATATGCGCTAATAGGGTCATTTCATCTCTAAGAACACATTGTTACCACCAGAGACATGAACACAATTGAAAATCCTTTTCTAAAAGGTACAACGTACAACAAACGTATTATAAGTGAATAGGTAACGAATAGGTAACGAATAGGTAACGAATAGGTAACAGGGTGTTATCCGAGCGCTGGAACGGGTATATGCGCGCTAATAGGGTCATTTCATCTCTTAGAACACATTGTTACCACCAGAGACATGGACACAATTGAAAATCCTTTTCTAAAAGGTGCAACGTACAACAAACGTATTATAAGTGAATAGGTAACGAATAGGTAACAGGGTATTTACCGAGCGCTGGAACGGGTACATGCGCTCTAATAGGGTCATTTCATCTCTAAGAACACATTGTTACCACCAGAGACATGAACACAATTGAAAATCCTTTTCTAAAAGGTGCAACGTACAACAAACGTATTATAAGTGAATAAGTAACGAATAGGTAACGAATAGGTATCGAATAGGTAACAGGGTATTAACCGAGCGCTGGAACGGGTACATGCGCCCTAATAGGGTCATTTCATATTTTAGAACACATTGTTACCACCAGACCATGGACACAATTGAAATTTTTTTCTAAAAGGTGCAACGTACAACAAATGTATTATAAGTGAATAGGTAACGAATAGGTAACAGGGTATTAACCGAGCGCTGGAACGGGTACATGCGCGCTAATAGGGCCATTTTATCTCTAAGAACACGTTATTACCACCAGAGACACGAACACAATTAAAAAACGATTTATTTCAAGGTGCAACGTATACCCTGCGCATTAAAAGCGAATAAGAAACGAATAAATAACAGGGTATCAGTGTTGCGCTGAAACGGGTACATATGCGCTAATAGGGTTTTTTCACTTCAGAGAACACACAATTACCGCCAGAGACATGAAAGCAATTGATAATCGATTTATTCCAAGGTGCAACGTATACCACGCGTATTAAAAGCGAATAAGGAACGAATAAGTAACAGGGTATTAACTGAACGCTGGAACGGGTACATACGCGCTAATAGGGTCATTTCATCTCTAAGAACACATTGTTGCCACCAGTGACATGAACACAATTGAAAATCCTTTTCTAAAAGGTGCAACGTACAACAAACGTATTATAAGTGAATAGGTAACGAATAGGTAACAGGGTATTAACCGAGCGCTTGAACGGGTACTACACGCTAATGGGGTCATTTTTATCTCTAAACACATTGTTACCACCAGAGACATGAACACAAGTGAAAATCCTTTTCTAAAAGGTGCAACGTACAACAAACGTATTATAAGTGAATAGGTAACGAATAGGTAACGAATAGGTTACAGGGTATTAACCGAGCGCTGGAACGGGTACATGCGCGCTAATAGGGTCATTTTATCTCTAAGAACACATTGTTACCACCAGAGACACGAACACAATTAAAAAACGATTTATTTCAAGGTGCAACCCTGCGCATTAAAAGCGAATAAGGAACGAATAAGTAACCGGGTATTATCCGAGCGCTGGAACGGGTAATATGCGTTAATAGGGGTATTTCATCTATAAGAACACATTCTTACCACAAGAGAAATGAACACAATTGAAAATCCGTTTCTTAAAGGTGCAACGTACAACAAACGTATTAAAAGCGAATAAGTAACGAATAGGTAACAGGGTATTAACCGAGCGCTGGAACGGGTACATGCACGCTAATAGGGTCATTTCATCTCTAATTACACATTGTTACCACCAGAGACATGAACACAAGTGAAAATCCTTTTCTATAGGTTCAACGTACAACAAACGTATTATAAGGGTATTAACCGAGCGCTGGAACGGGTACACGCGCGCTAATAGGGTCATTTCATCTCTAAGAAGACATTGTTACCACCAGATACACGAACACAATTAAAAAACGATTTATTTCAAGGTGCAACGTATACTCTGCGCATTAAAAGCGAATAAGGAACGAATAAGTAACCGGGTATTATCCGAGCGCTGGAACGGGTAATATGCGCTAATAGGGGTATTTCATCTATAAGAACACATTATTACCGCAAGAGATATGAACACAATTGAAAATCCGTTTCTTAAAGGTGCAACGTACAACAAACGTATTAAAAACGAATAAGTAACGAATAGGTAACGAATAGGTAAAAGGGTATTAACCGAGCGCTGGAACGGGTACATGCACGCTAATATGGTCATTTCATCTCTAATTACACATTGTTACCACCAGAGACATGAACACAAGTGAAAATCTTTTTCTAAAAGGTGCAACGTACAACAAATGTATTATAAGTGAATAGGTAACGAATAGGTAACAGGGTATTAACCGAGCGCTGGAACGGGTACATGCGCTTTGATAGGGTCATTTCTTCTCTAAGAACACATTGTTACCACCAGAGACATGAACACAATTAAAAAACGATTTATTTCAAGGTGCAACGTATATTTACCCCGCGCATTAAAAGCGATTAAGGAACGAATAAGTAACAGGGTATTATCCGAGCGCTGGAACGGGTACATACGCGCTAATAGGGACATTTCATCTATAAGAACACATTATTACCACCAGAGATATAAACACAATTGAAAATCCTTTTCTCAAAGGTGCAACGTACAACAAACGTATTAAAAGCGAATAAGTAACGAATATTTAACAGGGTATTATCCGAGCGCTGGAACGGGTACATATGCGCTTATAGAGTTATATCACCTCTAAGAACCCAAATCTACCACCAGAGACAACAAAACAATTGAAAATCATGTTTTAAAAGGTGCAACGTATGATACACGTATTATAAGCGAATTATAAGCGAGTGATGGAACGAATTAAACAAGGTAATAGCATGCTCCGAAACGATGTACACCGTGCTAACATGTTTAACCCCACCACATTATGTTAGTATGTGCCTGTCCCTAGACAAGAGCCTGAAATTAAGTAGTTATCGTTTGTTTTTGTGTTACATATTTTTTTCCGTTTATGTTTTTGTATATGAAATACGGCCGTTAGTTTTGTTGTTTGAATTGTTTGAAATTGTCATATCTGGGCCTTTTATAGGTGACTACACGGTTTGGGCTATGCTCATTGTTGAAGGCCGTACATTGACCTATAGTTGATAGTTTCTGTGTCATTTTGGTCTATTGTGGGTTGTTGTCTCATTGGCAATCTTACCACATCTTTTTTTTTTTTTATGCAAGCGCTAACACGGTGATTTCATCCCTTCGAACCAAGATTCATCTTCAAACATACGGACATAAAGCAGTTAAAAGGTAGAACGTATAAAAATCAAATAAGGAACAAATGAGTATCAAACATAAAGTAAAAGGATCGGTTGAGCACAAACACATATAAATAGGTCATAAAAAGATCATTTTACCTCAACAAATTTAGAACTATTACCAGATATAAGAGTATAAACAACAAGAAGTAATTGTAACAGGATGCTGTTACGAAGTCTTCCAAACAAAGCTCCCATAACTCGCAATTCATATGGTCCCATGTTCATTTGATTTGATTTTTTGTCCCATACAAGAATATATATGGCTTACTGGTGGGGATCTCCACCATTTACAAGTATTCAAACAGGAGGGGGTGGTGGTGACCCCCAGGGACTTTACCTGCATTTCATTTTATTTGTTTTATTGTCCCCTACAAGAATATATATAGTTTAGGGGTGGGGATGTTGACCGTTTACAAGTTTTCAAACAAGAGGGGGTGGGATGACCCCCTCAGGACTTCCCTTTTATCTTATTTTATTTGTTTTATTGTCCCCTACAAGAACATATATGGTTTAGGGGTGGGGATCTGGACCATTTACAAGATAATAGTACATTCTCAAATTGAACGGGGTGGGGGTGACCCCAAGGAACTTCCATTTAATTTCATTTGATTAGTTTTATTGTCCCTTACAAGAAATTATATAGTTTAGGGGTGGGGATGTTGACCGTTTACAAGTTTTCAAACAAGAGGGAGTGGGCTGACCCCCTAGGGACTTTCCTTTTATTTCATTTCATTTGTTTTATTGTCCCCTACAAGAATATATATGGTTTAGGGGTGGGGATCTGGACCATTTACAAGATAATAGTACATTCTCAAATTGAACGGGGTGGGGTGACCCCCAGGAACTTCCATTTAATTTCATTTGATTAGTTTTATTGTCCCTTACAAGAATATATATAGTTTAGGGGTGAGGATGTTGACCGTTTATAAGTTTTCAAACAAGAGGGGGTGGGTTGACCCCCTAGGGACTTTCCTTTTATTTCATTTCATTTGTTTTATTGTCCCCTACAATAAAATGTATGGTTTAGGGGTGGGGATCTGGACCATTTGCAAGATAATAGTACATTCTCAAATTGAACGGGATGGGGTTGACCCCCAGGAACTTCCATTTAATTTCATTTGATTAGTTTTATTGTCCCCTACAAGAATATATATGGTTTAGGGGTGGGGATCTGGACCGTTTACAAGATAATAGCACATTCTAAAATTGAACGGGATGGGGATGACCCCCGGGGACTTCCATTTAATTTCATTTGATTTGTTTTATCGTCCTATTCAAAAATATATATGGTTTAGGGGTGGGGATCTGGACCGTTTACAAGATAATAGTACATTCTCAAATTTAACGGGGTGGGGGTGACCCCCAGGAACTTTAATTTAATTTCATTTGATTAGTTTTATTGTCCCATACAATAATATATATGGTTTAGGGGTGGGGATCTGGACCGTTTACAAGTTAAAAGCATATTTTCGAATTGAAGGGGGTAGGGATGACCCCCCCCCCCAGGGACTCCCCTATATTTCATGTGATTTGTTTTATTTTCCTTTAATCATTTCTGAAGACTGCATGTATCTATCACTTTCAGTTTTCAAGTTATATTCATTTGAAAATTTTAGAAAATGAAATCCCATAGGGTTCTATAGTAAACCCCTCCCTTCTTTCTGCCCCCCCCCCCCCCCCAACATACCCCTTAATAGACCCAATGCACAAATGAACGATTGATGGCTACCTAGACATATTAGTCTAACATTTTATGAAACCCTAAGTAAATCTGACAAGTAGTTTTGGAGAATTGCTGCGGACAAGTTCATTTTTAAAGTGGCGAAAGAAGAAGAGGAAGAAGAAGAAGAATAAAAATAATAAGAACTGAGCAAAAACAATAAGTCTCCAAACTTTGTTTGGGAGACTTAATTAAAAAGGGGGAAGGATATTAAAAATCGAATAAGTAACGAATAAGGAATAGGGAATAAGTAACGAATAGGTAACGAATAGGGAATAGGGAATAGGTAACGAATAGGGAATAGGGAATAGGTAACGAATAGGTAACGAATAGGGAATAGGGAATAGGTAACGAATAGGGAATAGGGAATAGGTAACGAATAGGGAATAGGGAATAGGTAACCAACTTGACGTCCATATTAAATTGTTCTAATAATCTCACAAACATAAACATGTCGAAAGAAGCTGGATGTGTTCCTCGTGTTGATGGCATCGGATCGTGTGGTGACAATTCGGTTTACCTTTTAATATCGTCGTTTGCTGACCCTTGCAAATGAAAATCCTTTCTTGGAGAATTGTCTTGTCTCTACGATAGTTTCATTTCAAAATATTAGAATATGATATGCGGATGTCAAAGATTTTTTACGATTGCATTTTTTGAAACTTTTACATATCTACAAGATTGGCTAGTGCAATGTAATGCTGACGAGTCATGTGACGTTGATTGGCGGGAAACAAGAACCGGATCCGAATGTGGCAATAATCATTTCTCTTTAATTAAATTGGTTTATCTTATAAATGAGATAAACCGTATTATTTATAAAAAATATTAATACTTGTGTTTGTCCTCCTGGCTAGTGACTTCTGTAACCTCTCTCCTTGTTTTGTATATATTGTAAATAGTTATTGTTGTTATCTCTCTACTGCTGTAATGCATTGGCTTTATGAGAATAAAGATATAATACTAGCAAGCATGGCCCCTTATCCAAATGTAGATATGTCAAACGTATTTAAACTTTAAATACGTTTGACATATCTACAGTTGGATTGTGATTAAAATTTTGATAATTGGCATCTTTTTAACACATCAGGAAATTCAGTGGACCATTCTTATACACTCTTTATAGAAAAAAATAGCATTGACCAAAGAATAATGAATCATGAAAATGTGCCACATATAGATGACCTACTGCGTTATAACATCTGAGAAACGTACATAATTACGTAATATACTTTTCTATATATGCACATATATGCGCATTTTTTTTCTTTTATATATTTGCACATAGTTAACTTCATATGCATATACTTTTTTTTCTATATATGCACATACTTATTCTACATATGAATGTACAAATGTAGTTCTGCATGTGAATACTTCATTTGTACATTCATATGTAGAATAAGTATGTGCATATATAGAAAAATGTATATGCATATGAAGTTAACTATGTGCAAATATATAAAAAAAAAATACGCATATATGTGCATACATAGAAAAGTATGTACATATGTAATAAACAATGTGCATATGTAGGAAAGGTATGTGCATATATATATAAAAAAAAGTGCACATATTGAAAAGTATGTGCATTCATGTATATACACATATGTTCGTATTCGGCAGCTACGGCGTTCCATAAAGTAATCTCTTTAGCAAAACAGCGCATGTCTATAAGATCACGTGTAACTTGTGCGCACAAGATAGTAACTTGTGCGCGCAAGTTAGTAACTTGTGCGCACAAGTTGTAATTTTATTTTTGCATGGCACTCCAAGGCTTCCGTACAATATAATTTTGGCATTCAAATTTGTTAACAATTGTAATGTTAATACCTGTCAACGTATATAGTATATACATAATCTTACCAAAAAAGACACTTAACACTTTCATCCCTTTTCAAAGTGACATTACAACATATAAGTTATATAAAATAATAAAAGAGAAATCTCTTTATAATTGCTGTTTTAAATGATATTTCTACATATAACCATATTATCATTTCTTCTAAATGGCATTTCCATGCAATGATGTCATAGCCAAACAAAAATGCTTTAGATTGCACGTAGCATAGTTCCCTACCAAACTTATGTAGGACACTTTACCAATAAACGTAGGACTACTATGTCTTTGAAAATTTAATGCAAGTAATTATTTACAGGTACATGAACATCTTAAGATGAGCTACGGATGAACGAAAATTATCAAAGTGTAATTTTTATCAACAACACCAAAATGTTAGTGATAAAATATAATCAAATGTTATAATAGTAAATGAAATAGTGTAAAGTCATTTCGAAATTTCAATACCTGTCATACATAACAATGATACTTTCCTATATAGAAAATATTGCTGCAAATTGTGTACATTATTTTGAATATGATTATTGTATTTATGTACGAATAATCTAAATATGTTGCTCTAATTGACTCTTGCATTCTTCAGCATTTTATACAATTGATGAACGGGGGAAATTGATAAAAGGGAAAAATGCGTCTTACTTCCAAATATTTATTGCTTCAATTGTTCAATTGAAATGTTGACGTTTGTTCTGTCTACTGTCTGATGGACTTTGGGGTTTTTGGATATATTAGGCCGAAACTTGTCGAGGCCGAAACCTCTTGGTTCTACTTTAGAGTTATCGTTCTTGTTTTTATTACTGGTTCCTCATCGAAAATAAGATCATGATGTTCATAACATAACAGAAATATTATTTTCCGGGAACCAGTCATTGTCATGCAAATGGCTACGGGCCAAAATCATAGCAAAATTATTTTCCTAAATACTACACAATAGAGAAAGAACATGATTATGTCAAATTATAAAAGAATATACAACGAACTGGTAATATTTTTTTTCTTCAAATAATGTATTTCTTATAATTTGTGACCTGAGCGTATGGCATCAAGGATTTATATTTACTATACAAAATAATTTATCCTCAAGGCTGTATCACTTAGTCACAGACACTTGTCCTATAATATAAGACGTTGAAGGTTCATATCATTTACATTCAACGAATTTTATCGGATAAAAATAAAATATCCGATAAAAAACGTTGAATGTAAATGATATGAACCTTCAAAGTCTTATATTATAGGACTATCACAGACACTTGTTTTCTATCCATGGCAAAATCTACTATAGTCGCCATCACGTAAAATTGGCACCATGTTTTTTGTCAAAATTTTCTTAAATATCGACCGCGCGTTTACTAAAAATCATGTTTTTCATTTAGCGGAAGTAAAATCCTGTCCAAATATTCGCTACTGTCCTACCTTTTATTGTGTTTGCACTGTATAATCGTGACCTTCACATTTTTCAAGATTATTTACATTGTAAAACCGCCATCTTGGTTTCTATGAGGATCCCTTTTTCCATAACATTCATTACTCTCCGGTAATATCATTGTCATTGATGATACAATTTCCCGCGCTTTTTACGTAAAGATGACGAAAAGCTCCGAGAGACACAAGAAAATGGAGAGCATGTGGAACTCCACGACAACACTTCCGGTAATAACAATGTCGGAATTCCACCATACAAACTAATCTTGGATTATGTGAAGGTCAGGATTATACAGTGCAAACAAAATAAAAGGTAGGACAGTAGTGGATATTTGGACAAGATTTTAGTTCCGCTAATTGAAAAACATGATCTTTAGTAAACGCGGTCGATATTTAAATTTTTTTTGACAAAAAACATGGTGCCAATTTTGGAGGTTTATTTAGGTAAAACTATTGAAATATTCTTCTAAAGGGGTGAAATGTAGATATCTCGAACTATTGTGTGGTAAAATTAGCGAGAAATTAAAGTTTCAAGCTGAAACCGCCTTAATCCACACCTGACAACAATCTACAGATAGACGGGCGGACAGACGGACGCAAAGTGAGACGAGACAGATCACAATTGCTCACCTGACCAATATATTTTTCAAACGAAAATTTCTACTTTTACCAGCGATTTTTAATTGTCCTTTCATACTATCTGTTTTTTACTTTTTTGATTTTCGGACTTCGTGTCAGACTTCACTGTGTTCGCCACAAACAACTAAAATCAGAATGAGATGCATTTACGCAGTTATATATTTATTTTCTTGGGATCCCAAGCATACTAGTAATACGGTACAGAATTCGGCTAAATATTTAGGTTGCAAGTGAGAAATAAATATAGACACAGAGAAACAAATTAATAAACTAACCTTTCGCTTGAAACAGTATTTCTATCTTTCATTACGCCGGGATATTATAAAAGAATCTCAAGTGCTGTTTTCTTGACCGTGTCATGATGAAATTGTGAAAGTGAGTAAGGGATGTTTTGGAACTTCGATTATCAAACAAATTGATTATAAAAACCGCAAATACAATGTAACATTTGTTTTTACTTTAACTGCTAAAAACCTATTATATTTGTCACCAAACGCAGCTCCGCCGTTTTACACCTTCCTTTGAAGTTATTTATAGAACTTTAATAAAGCGTAGAAGGTCAGTTGATTAGTAATCACGTTGATTCTGTTAAACTGACTGTTTTATATACTTTGAATGTTAAAAAATTTGAATGGTCTCTTCTGATACTTAAATATGTTGAAGTCAACCCATGCTTTGCAAATTTTAGGGGGGGCGCACGCCCGCCACGCCCCCCGCCTAAATCCGCCCCTGAGTGTATGGACATTGATGGAGGTTACATGATACATGTACTAAAAAAAGGGTTAAAAAAAATATTATTTGGATACTTGAATAATGTCAGTCTATGAGTGGTCTTCTTTAACTTCAGAAGTATCTATATGGTTACGCTAAGGTCAATTCCCTTCCTAAACAAACACTATAACAGTAGTATACACCTTTTAGGCTTATCGCTATTCCCAGCTGACCTGAAAATCTGTCCCGCTTGAACTATTGACGTCATGTAACAATCACTTTTCCATTGTGATGTCAGATATTTTGTATTATGATGTCAAAATTTTTTCGGGAACTTTTGTGATGTCCAGTAATGACATTTTTGAACTGAATTAACAGACATACATCATTGTACATATGATCCTGAGAAATCATGCTCTGCATGCTGCAAGTGTTGCAATATATACATGCATTAGAAGATTGTCAAACAAGTACATGTATAAGATATTTTAAATCCAGATAATAATTGAAATGTATTATGATATAAAAACAAAACAATCTTTCATAACTAAGTTTATAAAGCTGCTGAAGTTATCATGGTCATGTACAAATGATGTAAGTATTGAAACACATGATACAAGGCTACTTATAAAATCCCTTTCATGGAACTAACTAATTTAGACATTAATTTTAAGCTACATATGTTAAGCATCCAACAATCAATCACAATACAACTATTTTAAATTCAAAATTTATCAAACACATAGGTAAATTTTATTTTTTTACCTGGGACGCATTATACACTGTTTATTTTTATCTTAAAATTACAATCAGTACTCTCCATTTGGGACATTAATATATAAAGTATTCCATCTCTTCAATTTTAACAAATTATACCAGGATTAGTCCAGGGTTGGCAAAAACCCGGGTTTTATGAGTATTGCCCAGCCCAGTGGGAAATACTGGGAAAACTGGGTTTTAATGGGTAATACTGGGCAATACTGGGTAATTATATAAAATACTGGCCTGAATTTTAAAGAGGATTCAGTGATCAAACTCAAATGCAATACATTGTACATTTAAGATATTTATAAACACATTTTGATTTATAAATAAGTTTACTTGTTTGAGAGTCTGATAATACAAGTGTATACATGTACATCATGTACATTTGAAAAAGTACTATTCTAGCAACTATGAGACAAGTAAATATGTAGACACACATTAGACAAATATTAATGGAAAAGGCCTTTCTCAATAATTCTACTAAAAGTCTATTAAATCACCCTTTCGTCTAGATTGGTCAAACTGTTAACATAAATTCAAAGAATTCAGTTTTCAAATGTATATATTATCTTACATCATTTGTACATTAAGAATTACCAAGAAAATGTTAGAAAAATTACTTTTGCATGATTTATATGTACATCACTAATTAATAAGTAATTATTCAGATTAGGACAGATATGTTTATATAACAATATTCAGCCATTTCATTTCTGTAATTGTTAATGACTTGACCCTGTAGGGTGTTATTTAGCAATATGATTCCATAGAAATTTAAAATCTATAATTCACATAAATACTGCTATAAAATGCATTTTTAAGTTTGGATTATTGAAACAATACATGGATATAAACAAGGTATCCTAAAATGTTCAAATTTTTTATCCAGTATTACCCATTTCTGGGAGTATTGCCCAGCCCAGGAAAATCCGGGAATTCCTGCCTGGGTTTTCTCGGGCGGGTAATACTTTGCCAACCCTGAGGATTACATGTAACCTTGATAAATTAGTTATAAGTGTTATTACAAGTTACATAATCCAATAATCCAACATTAGTTCATTGTATACACAATAATTATGGGAACTCCAACATGAATTTCTTAATATTTTACCTATAAACATGATAACATTCAGAATGTTGGATTAGCCAGAATAAACCGGTTTATTCCTTTAATGCCGACATGCATGACATGTACATTTTGCATTGTTAAGGAAATCAGGTTTACAAACATGCTAGATTTTAAGGAATAGTGTACATGTATGTCTTAATGAAATTCAGTATTTTTAAAAAGAAACCAGTAATTTGACTTATGCAGGTAAGTGGAGTCTTCTAATTCCCCCAAATATTAAAATGATATCATCATGATCATGCCAGGATTGCCATTTTTTCTGTTTATGAATAATTCATATTTTTTTCAAGTACCTCTCTCTTAATAAACTCTTAAGGGTGCAATTATTATGTAATGCAGAACATAGACATGATCGACATATTTTGAAAAGATTAAAAAAAAAACGCAAATCACACACTCAAAATCACATATATAAATAATGTATTGGTTTGCCTTTTTTTACTTGCCATGCTTGCTAATTTAAGTCCATGAGAATGATGAGATGAAGGGGAGACATAAGTTTAAGACTCGAATAGGTTTACCAAGCTATATACATGTATAATCAAACCCAAAATTTATACTATGAATAGTCCATAGCCATTTGCCAATTACCGATATGATTCTGTTATTACACACTTTTTATTAAAGCAAATTACTTCCCTTTGTCAATCGTCGACTGGTTCCATACCGGACAAAATTGGCATTTTCCAATGCAAAGCATGATGAATTGAAAGTGAAGTATCGTCGCTTTATCTAATTTTTCATTAAAAATAATTTCTGATGTCAAAAGTATTAACATGATTAAGCTGAACAACAAATTAATGTAATTATAAGATTTAAAAACCTTAAAGATTACTCACATTACGCACAGGTAAATTTGCTCTTTCTGCTGGCTCTCCATTGTAAATAAAAATTAATGTCCCTCATAAGGGAGACAACTAAAAAAAGGGATCTCTAATTACAGGGTCAATTATCAATGATTATGGGAATTGGCAAGTAGCCTATTAATAGTACAAATTTAAACGTACATGAAGTCACTACATTAACACATGATTAAGACAGGTGTAAGTGTTTTGTCCTGTTACTTTGTAATTACTTAATCATGTTAATGTCCTGTTTTTTTTCTTTTTAGATACATTTACAATATGCAGTTGTTTCTGTTCTGGTATGGATTTAAATAACAGACACTCATTCTTGGAAGGTACAAAATTCTAAATTCATAAACCTACCTGCTTTTATTTGAAATAAAATACTATACATAGTCAGCATGCAGATGTCCGTGACTTTTGAGGTCACATTTTGTGTGCGAGCTGACACACATCCAGGAGAAACAGTATGTATCATCGGAGATTGTGATATGCTGGGAAACTGGAATCCACACCGAGCTGTAAAACTAACTAGAGTTTCAAGTCCTAGACCTTCCAGGAAAGCTGATAGCAACGATAAAAGTAACACCAATGGAATGTAAGTATATGAGAGGAGATATACTTGTACAAATGAACATACAATGTATAGCTGGAAATATTTTAGTTTTTAGTGTATTTCCGCTATATTGTATGTATATTTACATACATGTATTAGAATTTCTATATTATATAGATGTGGTATGAGTGCCAATGAAACAATGCTCCATCCAAGACACAATTTGTAAAAGAAACCATTATAGGTCAAAGTACGGTCTTCAACACAGAGCCTTGGCTATGCACTGATTCACTTCCTGTTTAGCCATTTCCACTCTCTATATGAGTATGTGAGCAAAATCATCCCTGGTGTCATGAAGTGAGAAAAAATTCAAACAAGAAAACCAAAGGCCTAATTTGATATGTGCATATCATAACCTTGTGAGAAATTTAGGCAAACAATGTTAGATCTGCAAATTTGCATCAGCAAATATTTGTCCTTATCTCAGCTGGATTTGAATCTATGCTTCTGTGACTTTGTCATGTTTGTCTCAGAAATCTCAACTAATAGGCAATTGTAAATTGAGTTCTGCATATATACCATGCATACTCACAAATTGTATCATGTTTATCTAGGGTAGTATACATTGTACATAAATATACCCTACATGCAGAAAATTTTGCTGGTTTCTGACTTTTATTTGACGACTTTTGCTCTCTTACCATGCTTACATTTATTTTATTTTATTCATTATAAATTATATGCATTTTTATGTGTACAATTGCAGGAATATATGGAAAAAAAAAGTTAGATTGACAAATGGGATGCATGATTATAAATACCGGTACGTTATTGCAAGAATTGTTGAATCTGATAGTGAGGACTGTGAAACAACAGTAGATGTCAGTAAATGGGAAACTAATATAAGACAAAGAGTTTTCTCTCCAAGAGGTACATATATAGTATATGTTTATGCTGTGCTGTGTAATAATGTACATGTCCTTATATTAATTACCATGTCTATTTAAAAACATTTGAATATTTAGGGGGAAAAATGAAATTTTTATCATCTTAAGCATTTTCCGGATGAACCTTTATCAGGAACACATGTACAGAAAGCAATATTTTGAAAGCCAAGGATGTAAAAGTAGTAAAAGAGGGGAAAGGAGTAAAACCAAAATGGACATGAGAATAAGTTTGTAACAGTAAAAATATATTTGACAAAAGTAAAAAAGAAAAGTAAATGTCTGGTTTTTGTCACCTACCATTATAACTTATAAGATAGGGTTGGTTGATCATGATTTTATTCTAATTTTGCATATGAACGAAACTGAAAAAAATACATGTTTTCTCATGTGTGATCCTATTTTACACTTTTGCACAACATAATTTTTGCAAGTGTGTGGATAGGCTAACAATATTATGAGTTTTGACAGGTTCTATATTTGATATGCATGGATCTTATCTCAAATTTGAGTAAATAATAAATTGTCCTGTCAATGGCAAATAACATTTTAGTTTTTGCACCCTCAAAGTGTAGATTTTCTCCTATTAACTATGTACACTTTTTAACATTCATTTGGTATCTGCATGTCAATCATATGACTACAGACTCAGGGACTGACCACACTAAATAATGTTATAAAATGTCTTCCTATTTATGTCTCTGATAAATTTTATTACTATTATAGTTGACACAAAATGCTGACTTTGATTTCTTTATATTTCAGCATATATGGATGAACCTGCAAAGTATGAAAATACGATTGATAACTTTGGAGAATACGGTATTTATAATTGAAATATTATAAAGAACATGTGTAGCTTTAAGGGCACAAAATAAAGGTTAAGGGACAACGTAAATCACTCATATGTGTAAAGAAAAGTCTTTCCTTCTTTTGCACCTCTGTCCAACAATTTTGTTCTGATCCGCAACTTGAAAACTTTGTTAAGAAAGTTAAACTGACGGACACATTTTCAGTAACATTATTCATCATCATAGGCCTCATTTAGAGCCAGTACCTGATGCTTGACCATTCTAAGCTACTAATTTGTATCACTGGAATAAAATAAATTCATTTAGGTTATATATATACAATGCAGGGCTTCCAAAACGGTCATATATTCCGGACATTTGTATAATGTCCTGTAAAAGTCCGGCTGGGCAAAGCATGAAAGGGTCATCTACTTTTTTGTTTTCAAGGCTTTTTCGGTCATTTTCACATAATTCACGATCTTTTTGACCCAACCTTTTGCCTTTAACATCCACACATTTCCGGTCATAAAAGTGACATGATGATTAATTACCATCAAAACAACCCGAACTTCAATACTTTCTAATTTTAATCAAGGCTAATTAGTTGTTGGACAGCTGAAATCTACCTGTTCAGGTGACAGGTAAACTATTTTCAGTACCAGACATCGTATAAATTGATCGGTCTATTCACAATTATTTTCTTACATTTCAGCGATTTGTATCTAATTGATTTAGTCCAAAAGATTAAAATTACGAGAAATTAGTTTATCAACATGATTTGATTGAAAATTTGGAATGTGTCAAAGAGACAACAACCTGACCAAAGAGCAGATAAATCATTTAAGTTGCATATTAGAAGGCAACCATGGCAACTATTGTCTCAGAGCGTTTTATCTTACTTTATTTTTTCTTGTAGGACAGAATAAGTATGTGACAAATGGCTGGCTGATTGACAAGACAGAAATACACATACGATTACACAGCAACCCAATATATATGTGGAAAGCTCGTCACAGAACACAGACCTACAGTATCAAATGTACTCCTTTAGATCATCGATTTAGAGATGTATGTCAAACTAAAATGATATGTGTAGTGAAGTTTATATTTTATATTTTGTCTCTACAAAATTTATATGATTATTGCGAAGTTTCATAACCATGAAGACCAGAATATGTTTTTCCAGTAAGTTGTGTAAATTTTTAGTATGACTCTTCATGACCAGGCATTCATGAGTTAAAATATAAACATATAAAGATGATCTATATGGTACCAATTTTATTTGTAGACAATAGATGAAGATGAAGAAGATGATTACCAGCCACATACTATGCCTCCACATACTTTTACTAAAGTGCTTGTTTCTGTAAGTATATAGGCATATTTGTTCACTATATTTTAGGGCTGTTAGTTCCATGTTTACAGTATTTACCGTTATGTACAAAAACCCACTCATATACATTTATTTTCCACAAAAAAAAAGCTACATCGATGTATTAAAAATGTACATACTAAAAGTGGAAAGGGATTAATATAAGTTGCAAAACTTGTTTCCCAATCCACTATAAATAAATATGTTTAAACTAAGCAGCTTTTATTGGTATGTTTACAAGAAACAAGCTACAAAACAGGCTACATTCATGTGCATACAAAAACAGACTACATTTACGTGCATACAAAAACTGGCTACATTCACATGCAATACAAAAACAAGCTACATTTATGTGCATACAAAAACAAGCTACATGTATTTGCATACAAAAATAAGCTACATGTATGTGCATACAAAAACAACCTACATGTATGCGCATACAAAAACAACCCACATTGGCATGCATCTAAAAGCATGGTCCTAGGTGTCATTTCAGCTTTAGAAGTTACATCTCATTACAGCATATCACCTAATTGGATTGTTCCTGGAATTCATGTTTAGGGAGAGTGTGACCTTAATGATAAATAATATGTATAATAACAAAATAATAAATATATACCTGAAGATGCCCTGGTCTTTAGGTACTAATATACAAGGATCTTCATGGACATACTTGAACAGGTAAAAAAACATTTGTGAACAGCATTTACAAAATTGTTGTTATATAAAAAAAGTTAAACAGCAGAGTGATACAAACATGTTTTTTAGATTTTTTTAATTAAATTGGGATATTTTGACCTTAAGGGCATACGAGACAGTTACAGGGGAGTTATTAATGACGTTGCTAACATAATATGTTATTTTCGCGACGTCAAACTATGACATATCGGGAAAAGATGCATTTTTCGACTGATTTTTATCCTTCAAACTGATTTAATTTGAAAACGAGTGCATGGACCCCTATTTTTTAAAACGGCAATTTGATTCATTTTGCAAGGAGATTATGTGACCCAAATTTTATAAAACTGTAAATAGCGCATTTTTTTTAAATTTTGATAAAACATGCAGCAAAAAATGACGTTTTTTTCTCTATTCATGAACATTTGATAAATATGAGTTATTTCTGAATAAAAAATGCATAATTTTTAATGATACTTATAAAATACAGAAATTATTGATTTTTTTAACAAAAAACAATTTGTGTTTATCTTTTAAAACAGAAAAGTTATGTCTTTCTTTCGAAAAAGAAAATACGGAGACAAATCTGAGTTTTGAGCAAATATACAAAATTTCGAACTCATTTTACTCAAAAAGTAGCACATGAAGGTATATTTTTTATTACATATTTGATATAATCAGGTAAAAAACAGCCTATATGCAAATTTTCATCAACTTGTAAATACAAGTTCAAAACTGTATCGTATGCCCTTAAGGGGCACATCCTCTAAGGCTGTCACTTGAATATGAATATCTAATGCAAGATGATTTAATTGCTTCCTGAATGAAAGAAATAAACAAGCTATTAAAGTACAGTAAATGTTAATTTTTTTATCATACTCATATTAGGTTTTTTTCAATGTTTTTTTTTAGACTTTGAAAAATGAAAAGGAAAAACCTCATGCACAAGAGTCTCATGGAGAAATATACTGTCAAAGCGACTTCATGATATTTTCAGCCAGAACAATAGACCCAGAATACTTGGTATGTTATATCTTGGGTTTGAACAAGGTTTATTTTATAATTCATGTTTAAAAGAATTAAGGAACATTATACAACATTAGTTATACTTGTCAAGAAAATTACATAAATTTTCACAGATATTATTGATCGAAAACATTATTTATTTATATTGCACATGGAATTTTTTCATGATATTGTAAATTTTGAAATCATTGCATGCATTTATTATTGCAATTTAAAAAAAATGGATAATAATGTGAGTTTGATTATTTTGATTTCAAAAACATCTACATACAGGTCTATGTTTCAGTTATCAAAATGCAAGTTCATATTATTGTGATACTCACCCATTTGCATTATTCGTATTTATAAAAACCTTGCAATATTTTCTGAATTAACAGTAATCAAATCAAATTTTCTATTGGTCACCATTTTGCCACAACAATATGTTTGGCTCTTTCAAAGTATTTTTCAAAAAAAATATTCTTTATAAATTTAACCATAAAGGAAGTTGTTAGCCATTTTTATATTCTTATGCAAAATATGATAATGGAGACTTCCAGCAGAAACCCCCTGGCATATTTTGACTTCTATTTTAATTTCAGGGATTTCAGTTTGATTTCTATGTACAATTCCCTGACAAGGAACCAAAGCATGTTGGTTACAGTTATTTGTTACCAATGGAAATGAAACACTCCAATGATATTAAAAACTTACCAATCACAGGTCTTAAGCATAAACCGATTGGCCAGATTAAAGGTATTATAATAAGCAAATTAAGTAAATATTGCTATGGAAAATAACATATCACCAATGCCATAAATACAGAAAACCTTCCATCGCTATTAATTGACTAAATTTTGAATAAGAACCTTTGATATTGTCTCTATCAGTACTAACATGATTCAATAACTCAGGACACACATGAGTAACTGTACATTTATTGCTATCCAGTTAATTAAACATTTTGTCCTTTATCCTGATGCTAACTTTATATATTTTTTTCTCTGATGGCTGAAATCATCTTTATATTAAAGATGGGTACTGATTGACATTTTGTCTGGGAGAATATGGTTAATTTATATTATATAGTTGAAATAGGACTTTAAAATAGATTTCAGTATTTTTGAGAACTGTTAAGTTTGTAACTCTTGTGTCTTAGTTGTTTAAGTCCCTACTTCTGATTGGATAAACAAGTCCTGATTTTAATATTATCATTAACACTTCCTCATGTGCCTGTCCTAAGCCAGGAGTGTTTAGTCTGGTTGTTGTGATCAATTGCTATATGCCATAATTGTTTTCACTTGATATTACTTCCTTAATTATAAAAAGAAGATGTGGTATTATTGCCAATGAGACAACTCTCCACAAGATACCAAAATGACACAGACATTAACAACTATAGGTCACTGTACCGCGTAAACAATGAGCAAAGCTCATACCGCATAGTAAGCTATATATTGACTGTTTTATCCCCAACTTACTTTACCTTTTTGGTTTTGCTCATTGTTGATGTTGTTGTTTGCATCCTTGTCCTGTGATAGTTGTTTCAAGGACAATCTTGTCGAAACTCATATTACAAAGTCCAAATTTATGGACTAAATTTTGGCATTTCTGGCCCTACTCTTTTAAATTCACCTGCTAAAATCTAAGAAATTTAACCAAATGAAATAAATGTTTCTTTATCAGAGCTCCAGATAAGAATTCACAAATTGGGTTTTTTACCCACCATTTTCTTATATATTGGGTGATAAAGTTTTTTAATTGCATTATCAATTCCAATTCACCCCTCATGTTAATATCAAATTGGGTTTTTCACCACCAAGCTCCTGAATGTATTGGGTTTTTTCATCAACACAATATTGAATATTTAGGCAATATCAACCCCAGAATTTTTTCCATCTTAAATATGTTTCTTTCTTTGTTTAGCTGTTTTATTTGGTTTAGGGTTAGGATTAGGGTTATTTGCTAGCTGTTTTATTTGGTTTATTCACTGAGGAGCAATTGTAAGTTTAATTTGTGTCCCGTTTCAAACCTTCTGCCAGTTTTGTATTTTCTCACAAAAACGGATATGTGTATTCACAGGCACTCGTCTTACACCTTTATATAATAAATTCTGAGACCAGTGCCTGTGTGTGTATTCATTAATTAACCGTAAAATGAAAAAAAAAAAATACTACATAAACTCTAATTATACTTGAATGATTTTGGTTTATTCAATTTAAATAAATCTGGGTTTAGTTGTCTTTTATCAGAACTTTTGGTTTCTCATGCTTTATCATGTCATAATTAATTTGGCCTTTCACTTTTTCCAACTGATTTCGTTTTTGACGAAACCCCGTGTTTATTAGCAATGTTCTCGTTAGAAGGTACGCACACACGCCCGTGCTTTCGATGGACGCTTCCTAAAAACACTGGCTGAGTCTTGTTATCATAACTTTCCCTCAGCTTTTCAAAAGAAGCAGAAAACATGCTTCTATTTACTGTAGATTCATTTATTTTCGTGGGTATCAATTTTCGTGGATAGAGAAAAAAAGACGTTTCGTGGTATACGTAAATTCGTGGATCGCTGATTACAAAAAAAAATTCAGATACGTAGTTCGTGGAATTCTTCCTTGGTTTGATCAATAATAAAACAAACAAAGAAGAAGGAATTCATTGAAAAAGTTTTGAATTGTCAAAATCCTCGCTTGGTCATTCTAGGTTAAAGTGTTCATTGATAACTGCTATTACAATAATGGACAGAGACAACTAATTATTTGTTTGTTTTACAATTTATAAATTGTCAGAATTCTATAAGGCATTCAAAACTTTATGATTGAAAGCTCATTTCCCTAATCACACTATAATAAACAGTCATATAAGTATAAGGTGTGAAAATAAATGTTCCTGTCATAAACAATATTACCTATGGGCAATATCCCCGTACTTAATCCTATTGATTTTAAATCACTAGTAAACCAAACTATGACACGGTAATTAACAACTTGCAGTTATTTTCCATGAACAGTGTTAATCAATTTTAGAAAGTAGATTATCACTGATATTTGATATATTTATTTTTGATTTAATTAAAATACTTGTATCTTCTTTCAATAAAAAACATGTGTTATGTTACAATGTTTATCGCTAGTCAACACTATACTAGAACTGCATAACATAACCGGAAATAAACATCCAACTCCATACCCATTTCTAGGGATTATTCTTCGTTGAATTCTTAAATTCGTGGTACACTGTGACCCACGAAATCCATGAAAATTGGTATACCACGAATAAAAATGAATCCACAGTAATATTTTTACCGGACATTCACTTTCGTTTTAATTCAATGTATGTTATGATATATCTCGAGCAATGAAAAAAAAATATGACTACATGACACACGCTAATTGGATAAACGCCGAGAAGACCGAAATGTTTTCAAAAAAACGTGTACCTATTGAGCAACGGAATACTCCAACAGGGACCCATTTCAGCTACTTGATGCAGGGATCTATTTTTAGAACGAAAGGAAATTTCCAATTATAAATATTATAAACATAGATTTACGCGACGACTGTAAACAGATAAGGGTAAATAACGCAAACAGTAGCCAATTAAAGGGTTGAGAACTCATGGTTTGGGCATATAATTGGGTTTTCCTTTGAATTAATTGGGTTATTGAACCCTGTAATGGGCAATTGCATTGGGTTTTTTATTATTTGTATTGTGTGATCACGCAAATACGCAGCTTATCTGGAGCTCTGTTTATTAATAGTATTGTGTAACTTATGTTCAGTAATTTTAATGACTACTGTGTACGAATTTTGTTTTTATTGGTACAATTTTTAGCTGATTTAGGAAAAATGAATTTTTATGAATATCCATGTATATATTTCACAATTTCTACAAATTCTACATAAAACTGATTGAAGATGTTTTTTAAACATTTTTTTAAACATTTAAAGTCATGCATATATATATGGGATACTTCAATTAAGAATAAAAGTTGAATATGTTTTACCTTGATACTAGAATGGCTAAGTTTTACTAGAGAAGACATGTACAAGGACTTTCTTTTAAAATAAAATACTTTATATCATCCAAATCTTCAAAATTGAATGATATTGAATTACTGTCTTCCAATACTGTACTGGTATACAGCTTTTCTGTATGCAGTGACTAGAACTTTGTGAACTGCACAGTTCAGTTGTGCAGGGAAAATCGTGATGAAAGAAAACAGAGGGCTTAGATTGTTGGTTCAATTTATGTAATATAATTACGTAAAACTTGTTTCATATGACTATAGATAAGTGGTTCATATAAATCCACAGAAAAAGTCCACCAAATTGTGCACCATATGAAAAAATAATACATCCACTTTATTTATATTTTGTATAATCTTTTTTGCATGTTTTATAATTTCTAGTGGATTACTTATTTATTAAACCACTGGTTGGTCTACCTATGACAATGGAAGTATCATACCAGAATTACTGGAAGTTTGAAAGAGCTGCACTAGATATAGGACATAAGGGAATGGGATCATCATATAAACATAAAAAGTAATTATACTACAGTAAATTCAGACATTAATTAGATGTTTTATCAAGTGGAAAAAATATACTTTAAACACTCTTATTTTATCTTATCTTGCACATATCCAAGATCTCCATGTAGGAACCTCACACTGGACAAAAACAATTGTGTTGTGATAGAAATTGTTTTATTTTTCCATTGCATTCTAAAGAATGGTGAATAGACTGATATTGTTTAGTTTATCTAATTTCATTATATAAAAAAACCAATATTTTCATTAATTTTCATTTGTAACAATTCCAATATCAAGCCTGACTCATATAAGTCGAAGATACTTATAATTCAGCTTTCCTGTTATCATGAGAATATTTTGGTGGTACTATACTGAAAACCATCTTGGAAAAAAAGTACAGCAAAATGATCAGGCAACAGAACTATGAACTCAGAAATGGTAGTGCATTTTCAAATGTATATAGAACATGTAGAATCTGTCTTAATTGTCATAAAAATATCCCTGTATGAGGTAACATGCCTGTTTGTGGACTGTCACCTTGTTTTAAAACATAGCACATTAAAAAATCAGACATGATGTTTCAGTCTAGCATAAGCAGGTATCATTATTTTAAAACTTGTTCTTATCTGGAATATATTTGATAGTTTGTCCCTTCAACATGTTCAATGGAATTGTATTATTTATTTGAATACCAAAATGTTTATTTTTTTATGAGACTATATTGAAAACCTTAGATTGCATTTTTTTTTTTATGAGACTATATTGGAAACCTTAGATGACTTGTTTGTTTTTACAGGTCAGATGCCATCAGAGAAAATACTATTACATCCTTACAATCAGCAGGCAGTCATGTAAGTTTACTATATGCATGATATGTGTCAGTATACTTTAGTCTTGCATGCACATTTTCTGTAGTTTAATATTTACAATGAAATAAAATTTAACAATAATATTTTTTAAACTAAAACAAACTCTGAAGATCCACAGCCATTGTTAATTTTGCAGTAGACTTTATAGTCTCTGGTGTGAAGAGGTTTTAAATTAAGATTGAAAATGAACTTAATTATTTGTTTCCTTTTCCTTATTTTAATGGCTGCTACTGGCGGTTAAGTTCTCTCACATTTCTATTGCAGAAGATATCAATCTTTTCCTTTCTTTTTTTCCAAAAAAAATGTTCCCTGTCTCAGTCATTACAAAGGAGCCTCTTTATCTCTATCTTTACTGAAAATTAAATCTATTATTTGTACATTCTGATTGCCAACCTTTTATGCTTGCCGAACACATTTATTTTTTGCTAAAATATTTTTCTGTGTATTTTTCATTGGTAATTTTTGTTTGCTTAAAACAGTAAAAAATGTTCTTCATGGTTCTAATTTGGCAAGATGTCAAACTACTGAACAAATATTAGTTTTAGAGGTACAGCTTTCAAAACTTGCTTTGGGTTAGGGTAGTGATTACAGAGAACCTAGAACTGTTATCACTACCCAGTCAACACTGAGGTTGTGAGTTCGAACCCCGCATGTGCGGGTGCACTCGACTCCAATCTTAATTGACTAGATTATCAGTTTTCCTCAGGGTACTCTGGCTTCCTCCACCAATGAAAACTGGCAGCCAAGAAATAGCCGAAATGCGGTGCTTAAAAGTGGTGTTAAAACACCAAAAATCAAAATCAAATCAAAAAATGCTTTGGGTTAGGGTAGTGATTAAAGAGAACCTAGAAGACCTGTAGATTTATATTTTGATTTATGTTGTAGGGTGCTGACTTTGTTGAGTTTGATGTTATGTTAAGCAAAGATCTGATACCAGTTGTTTATCATGACTTCCATGTTCTTATTACATATAGAAAGGTAGGATATTTATTATATACTCAGTGCTAATAGAAATATATCACCTATGTGTGTATTTTTCAAATTGTTATATTTGAAAAATTCTTAGTCAGTTAAGGATTGGTGCAATCCATAGGCTTATTACCTCTTAAGTCAGTATTTGTACTGAGGGTCTTTTTGATCTACCTGCAAAGGTCACCACTTAACACCTTTCAAATTAGTTGTAACCTAAAAATCTTGTAACAATTTACCTTAAAATACAAAGTGTTTAAAGACCATTATAATATATAACCATTATATAAATCATATAAAATTTTATCAATATCCAGTTTTGAGACTGTATATTTGTCAGAAGTGGTATTACAGAAAAAAAACACAAATAATATATATGTAATGTCAGCTAAACCTTTGTCTTGTTGATTTATATTTTTTTTAATTTTTTTTTTAGAAAAAGAGAGATGAACTTGAAAACTTTAAGATATCTGTAAAAGATTTGTCTTTGGCTGACCTCCATTCTATGCAGGTTCGTATTTAACTTTACAGAAAAACATACAACTATTCTATTCTTGGTCTCAAAATCCTGTCTTTAATCCTGACTGAGGTCAAAATCTTAAAAACATAACATGTTGCTTTAATAGACTTCTTTGGTATAAAGTTAGAACATCATACAGGGGTGTGGAAATGCTATGCCCGACTCGCCCGACTCGTACATTTGAACAACCGGACAAGTAATTATTTTTGTCTTGGTTGCCCGTGGACAAGTAAAAAAATATACAAGAGAAAGTTCAAATCCAACAAAAACATAAAATTAATTTCAAAACGTATAAAGATGTTTAATTTATGTAAAAGAAACCAATGTTCAGCAAGTAAAAACATCAATGTTCATGATGAAAAATATTACAGGACCAATATTACTTGATACCGGAAATAGATCGATTACCAAAATAAATAAAAATAAGTATGTGAACCCGAGTCGCGTAACATTGCATTGACTTTTTCCATTGACCGGGGATCGTCGATTAGGTTTTATCCATCATTTACCGGAAGTGTCATTTTTTTAAATTTTGTATCGAGATTCAGATTGATAAATACTAAATAAAAAGCTTGGCAGCAAGACAAAAAGAGTCATGAGTCGTGTAGAAAACCTTAAATGCAAATGGACAAAAAAATGATGGAGGACACCGAGTATTTAAAAAGAAAAACGGAAGCGAGAATTTCAGACATTGTGGATATCAGATTGCCTCTGGCTATCTATGGAAATTCGGAAAATAAATTAAGTTTTTGTCTTATTTATAGATGAAAGGTCAACATTATTTGTTGTCAAAGTGGTGAATAGAAGGGACGCTTTAAAGTCCATCAAGACAATAATAAATAATCAAGAAAAGAACAAGTGTGTCAGTTGAGAGAAACACCACATATTCAATAGTTTATCTATTATTTAGTTTACATTTCTTCAATCACTGTCCTCAAATTTAGTATATGTACCTTCTGGCTACAATTTTTATTCAAAAACTGCTGCAAAATTGTCCTTTACATGTCATTTCATGGGTTGGTTTGTTGTTAGGTTTCTCTCCCATTGGTGTTCACCCATTTCCTACTTTCCTAATATTTTACACATATTTAAACAAATGGATTTTGTTTGTGATGCACAACAGTGCTAAGTAAGAATCATTTATTATCTAACAAGAAATACTTCAATATTTATTGGGATTATCAGGGCAAGTAAAAAAAAATTCTGGACAAGTAAAATTTTTAGTTTTACTTGCCCAGGGACAAGTGCTCACAACAAATATTTCCACACCCCTGTCATACATCATGTACAGACAATATTTGTTCATGATAAAGTGCATGTATTTATAACATTAGATTTTCTAAAAAAAAAAAAAAAAACATTTTTTGACAAAAAGCCTAAGATTATTAATAGTCTTAAAGTTGTATATTTTAATACCTTGAACATTGTTGAAGAAAAGGAAACTATTATAAGCAGGAACATTAGTAAAATCTTGTTGGGTGTTGAGTTTCCATGGTTATAACTGTTAAGGACGACAGTTGGCCTGCCAATTAGAATGATGGAAATACTGGATAGTACAACTATATAGTGTTAAGTATATGTTGTACTGAGACCTTGATTTAAAAGACTTTCATCATAAATTTCAGTCATATATACAGCAGGCAAGAGATTTTAGAATGTGCACTCTTAAATAGCCATAATCATGTATGCATTTTTTAAAGGGAAGAAACTCCTCTAACAAAAAGGAAAAAGTTTCATGTTAATCAGTCTCAGTGATAACTGTAAACCATGTGTAGCCTATTCATTTAGACATTATTCATTCTAAAAGAATGTATCATTTGTTTATTTTTACTTAATGATAATAATTTAACAATATCCAGTAGAATTATTTAAAAAAACAAACAGCAATGGGTTTGACACTATGCCATGTTTATGACAAAATGTGAAGGATTTTTGTCGGTTTGTATTAAAGCTAAAATCATGACTTTGAACAGCTAATTTTAACAAATCATTGATATACAATTCAAATGCTTGTACATACATGCCAAGTGACATGATATTCATGTGTAATACACGTTTTTTCAATGGTTTACACGCAAGATTTTGTCACATGGCGTGTACACGCTTTTCACCACATTACACGCTTTTTCGTTCTTTTCATTTTTTGGTCGTTAGTGATATCGCTATTCTCGGGTTTTTTTTCCTTATTCGGCGATAAATACCGAAAAATTCGAAGCAATTGTTTGGCTGCCATATTGTTTATTTTTCTATATGGACAAACAGTAAAAGGTAAGTAGTTTGTGATAAGTTTTAACGATTTTGTGACTTTCTTTCAAATTCACTTTATAGGGGAAATGTGCACAGAAAGAGGTCACTTTCAGGGCCTGTACCGTCGTCTAAAGTGCCGATTGTTAAGCCAAAACGATGTGTACGGCAAGATTCAAGATTTATAAATTATATTTTGGAGTTCAAGTTTAAATGATCGAGTGACAAGTAACGCATAATTTGTGCATTCTATGTTGCAATGATAAAAAACAATACATGTGAGAGGAGAAATACAATGTAGCTATTTGAATAAGCATTTAACATGTTTATCTAATGGAAATCAAATTTATAAAACATTTTTCTTTTTCAATTTCAGTTTCAAATCTAGCCAACACGGCAACAGATTTCTACAGGCCATGGGGATAAAAATATCACAGAACTGTTGGATCAGCTCTCATAGAACCAGCTTTCTTCTGATGAACTACCCAGTTTTGACCAGGCAATAGCAATGGGAGCAATGGCAGAGATAATAGATGACATTTTACATTGCCAAAAAACAACAACATTATGACATTCTTTCAAATCTTGATGAAGCTAATTCAGTCATATATCAATTCCTACTGTGGGAGAGCCTTTTCAATTATAAAGAAATTGACACTGAATTCTGGTCAGAACTTGACTATGTTACATTTGTATTGTGTGCTGTTATCAAATAAATGTAACTAAACTTGAAACTGGCAGTTGTTTTGAATATGTGACTAGTGGTGGTGCTTTAAAAGCAACATAACAGACCACTGTTTAATACAATAAAAGTTCACAGTAGAATATATATTGTTTTTTTTTATATTAACAAAGGAGTAGGTTCAGTAAGGGCCGATTTGGCCTCAAATTTCAGGTTCATCTCACGAAAGATTTTGAACACTTTTTAAACACTTAAGTGTCTATTTCAGTTGATTCAATTAGTTTATGTGAAAGATTTTAACTGATTCAGTCATTAAAAACGCTCCCATTCAAGCTTAAATATGAAAAATCTATCAAATATGCCAAAAAATGTCACTTTTCAGATGTTTTTTGTCAAAAAATGAAAGTGGCCGCATCCGTGTTCATCCTCAACCTTTATATATGTTATGTATTATCATCAAATACAACTTACATTTCAATATAAAGAATGAACACGAATGCGGCCACTTTTATTTAAGACTGGAAACCGTCTAAAATTTAACTAAAATGCTAAAATTGTGAAGATTTCAGTAATTTAGCACGACTTAATGATGCTAGTACCCAATATATGTGCACTGTATTGTCAAAAACAGCCCATATTTATGTAGCAGAAGCATTCTACTTTCCAATAAATAACTTAAGGTTTACATTGTAACAATTTTGCAAAACTGCTATATTTTGGGGCCTTTGTTATGTGAAATTATGAACATTACCACATTCATGTTAAAAAGTCCGCATCTACGTCACACATTTTCACACACTTTTTGACATGTCATGTCATGTCATGACATGATTTCCCATTGTCAGAGGTTGGCAAGTATGTGCTTGTATGATGTTATATGCATAATGCATAATAGTAAATTTGCTTCATCTCACAAATTTAACACAATGATATTACTCCTTCAAACAATATGATTTCATCTCACAAATTAAACAAGTTGAGTGAGAAAGGGAGAGTTTAATGTGAAGATGCTATTCCCAGTTCTCTTTTTTAGTTGTCGTCTGCAGAGCATAAGAAGGAAGACCATGATGCTGGTGAGTGGTGCACATTTGTTGACATGCTGATTTGGATGTCAACATATGTTACATTTGATAAAATGTCAGTGTATATAAACCGAGATCAAACATTCCTTTTTCATCGTGGAACTCTGTTCATGAAAGCCAGTTTGATCACATCTCATTTGTTTGCTTTAATGTATATTTTGTAATAAGTTCACCCTAAAATAATCATGTATGTACATTCAAGGTTTATTCAACCATCTATAGATTTACATCTATATAACCTTAAGTAATTGTTTTGTTATATTAAAAAATAAATCTGAATATTCAATCTTTTAGGGACGACATCAAAAGTTCAATGTAGGATAAAAATCTAAATTCACATAGTTTTTTTCACTGACCCATCCCAAGTTCCCAACTAAATTTGGAGAAAATTGATTGAGAATTTAGATATATGTAAAAACAATTTTGGAAAACAAAACTTTTAGCAATTTTAACACACACCCCGCCCCCCTCAAACTATTTGATTTAAGTTGTTTTTATGCCCCATTATGTTTTCTGGTCTGTGTGTCGGTCTGTTTGTTCGTCTGTTTGTCCATCCGTGTCTGTTGTCTGTCCGTCTGTCCCGCTTCAGGTTAAAGTTTTTGGTCAAGGTAGTTTTTGATGAAGTTGAAGTCCTATCAACTTGAAACTTAGTACACATGTTCTCTATGATATGATCTTTTTAATTTTAATGCCAAATTAGAGATTTTCCCCCATTTTCACGGTCCACTGAACATAGAAAATGATAGTGTGGATGGGGTATCCATGTACTGGGGACACATTCTTGTTTATTCTACAGTGATCTTTTGATGTCGTCCCTTGAGTACTCTATTTATTTGACTCTACAATTTCAGTTTAAAACTGGGGATCACAGCCCTTGTTTTTGTGGAGCCTGCAACTTTTGTTGCAGAAAGCTCAACATAGGGATAGTGATCCAGCGCCGGCGGCTATGGAGGCGGCGGCGGCGGCGTTAGCCAAAGTCTTAAAAGCTTTATATTTAAGATGGTGGAAGACCTGGATGCTTCATACTTTGTATATAGATGCCTCATGTTACGAACTTTCCGTCAGTCACATGTCCAATGTCCTTGACCTCATTTTCATGGTTCAGTGACTACTTGAAAAAAAAGTTAACATTTTTTGTAATGTTAAATTCTCTCTTATTATAAGTAATAGGATAACTATATTTGGTATGTGCATACCTTGCAAGGTCCTCATGCCTGTCAGACAGTTTTCGTTTGACCTCGACCTCATTTCATGGATCAGTGAACAAGGTTAAGTTTTGGTGGTCAAGTCCATATCTCAGATACTATAAGCAATAGGTCTTGTATATTCGGTGTATGGAAGGATTGTAAGGTGTACATGTCCAACTGGCAGGTGTCATCTGACCTTGACCTCATTTTCATGGTTCAGTGGTTATAGTTAAGTTTTTGTGTTTTGGTCTTTTTTTCTTATACTATATGCAACAAGTCTACTATATTTGGTGTATGGAATGATTGTAAGGTGTACATGTCTAGCTGACAGGTGTCATCTGACCTTGACTTCATTTTCATGGTTCAGTGGTCAAAGTTAAATTTTTAAGTTTTGGTCTATTTTTTCAAATACTAAATGCAATTGGTCAACTATATTTGGTGTATGGAAATATTTTATGATCTATATGTCAGTCCTGCAGGTTTTATTTGACCTTGACCTCATTTTCACGATTCATTGCACAGTGTTAAGTATTGGTGTTTTGGTCTGTATTTCTTAATTTATAAGCAATAGGTCAACTATATTTGTTCTATGGAAGAATTGTTAGCTGTACATGTCTGCCTGGCATGGTTCATCTGACCTTGACCTCATTTTCATGGTTCATTGATCAGTGTTTAGTTTTCTTGGTTAATGTTGAGTTTATGTGACAGTTGTAATAAAGCTTTATATTTAAGACTATCAACATGATATCAATGAATAGTAAAAAAAGGCGAGACATTTCAGTGTGTGCACTCTTGTGTTAAAATACACTGAAATTATCAGCTAATTTATATGGGTTATATAAGGAAAACTTGATTTTTCCATATTGAAGAAACATTTATCAATTGAATCAGTTAAAATTCAATTAGAAAATGAGTTTTCATAATGCTTTTAAAATATCAAATAAAAATAGGGAGTCACATGCCTTATTTTATGGGGGTTTGGGAAACACAAATTGTCCATGTTATTGTATTAAAAAGAAAAGATAATTATCTCCCCTTCATGTTAAAAGATTTTTCCTGAAAACGTTTTGTTTTTACACTTGAAGAACTGGTTTTATTGTCGAGCCTGCAACTTTTGTTGCAGAAAGCTCGACATAGGGATAGTGATCCGGCGGCGGCGGCGACGGCGACGTTAGCTAACTTTTTAAAAGCTTTATATTTTAGAAGGTGCAAGATTTGGATGCTTCATACTTTGTATATAGATGCCTCATGTTACGAACTTTCCGTCATCACATTTTCAATGTCCTTGACCTCATTTTCATGGTTCAGTGACCGCTTGAAAAAAAAGTTAAGATTTTTTGTAATGTTGAATTCTCTCTTATTATAAGTAATAAGATAATTATATTTGGTATGTGCGTACCTTGCAAGGTCCTCATGCCCGTCAGACAGTTTTCACTTGACCTCGACCTCATTTCAATGGATCAGTGAACAAGGTTAAGTTTTGGTGGTCAAGTCCATATCTCAGATACTATAAGCAATAGGGCTGGTATATTCGGTGTATGGAAGGACTGTAAGGTGTACATGTCCAACTGGCAGGTTTCATCCGACCTTGACCTCATTTTCATGGTTCAGTGGTTATAGTTAAGTTTTTGTGTTTTGGTCTGTTTTTTCTCATACTTTATGCAATAGGTCTACTATATTTGTTGTATGGAAATGATTGTAAGGTGTACATGTCTAGCGGGCAAAGGTCATCTGACCTTGACCTCATTTTCATGGTTCAGTGGTCAAAGTTTAAGTTTTTGAGTTTTGGTCTCTTTATCTAATACTATAAACCATAGTCAACATATTTGGTATATAGAAAATTTTTATGATCTATATGTCAGTGGCGCAGGTTTTATTTGACCTTGACCTCCTTTTCATGGTTCATTGATCAGTGTTAAGTATTTGTGTTTTGGTCTATTTTTCTTTAAAATATACAGTAATAGGTCAACTATAATTGTTGTATGGAAGCATTGTTAGCTGTATATGTCTGCCTGGCATGGTTCATCTGACCTTGACCTCATTCTCATGGTTCATCGGTCTTTATTTAGTTATCTTGGTTAATGTTTAGTTTATGTGACAGTTGTAATAAAAACTTTATACTTAGACTATCAACATAATATCAATGATTAATAAAAAAGGCGAGACATTCAGCGTGTGCTACTCTTGTTTCCCTATGTATGCACCTTTAAAATGTGCTCATGCTCGCAACATAATTATCTTTGTCAATTCTTTCCAAATCCTACTGTGCATGTCAAACTTGTCATATCCTTTAATGTTATCCAAATTAAAGGAAAATAACCGATCTGCAAACACTTTTATTTCTCATCAACTTTTATCACTCATATCAGGGGGCCTCAGTGGCCGCGTGGTCTAAGTAGATACTGCTGTAATCACTAGCCAGTTAACACTGAGGTTGTGAGTTCGAACCCCCTCGTGCAGGTGCACTCGAACTCCAACCTTTAATTGACTAGGATTGTCAGTTTTCCTATCGAAGGTCAGTGGTTTTTACTCCGGCACTCCGGCTTCCTCCACCAATAAAAAAAACTGGCCGCCACGAAATAGCCTAAATGCATGCTTAAAAAGTG
>JAHUZM010000193.1:0-65716 GCA_019925275.1 Mytilus edulis
TTTTGTTCCATTTAGTTTCTTTGTATTACGAATCCATTAGGGATCAAGGTTAAAACTCGATCGTAACGTCTGGGAATTTTTTAATTGACTTTAATGGCGTCCAGTCCCTCAAAGATTGCATATTGCATATACTTTTGTTCCTCATTTATTAGCTTTTTGGTACGAGATACTTAATTAGGATTCAAGGTTCAAATCGACGTAAGTTTGGGAAGTTTTTTAATTGCCTTTTTATATTCGGCGCTCCGACCCCCAAACGGATTGCCATTATGCTTAAGTTTGTTCCATTTAAACTTCTTGATACGAAACCGTAATTGGGGTCAAGGGTTAAAATCGATGTAGTGTGGAGCTTTTTTAATTCGACTTTTTCGGGGTCCAGTCCCCTCAAAGGACTGTGCCATTTTGATAGCTTGTTCCTTTTATACTTTTTTATTAGTACCTGAATTACAGGTTCCTCTCACGCTTGGGATTTTCCCCAATTTCCCTTTTATTGCCCCCACCCAAACTGACTGTGTCTATTGCTATATATTTTTGTTCCCATTTTGCTTTCTTTGGATATAGAGTCCGTAATTAGGGGATTCAGGTTCAAATCGATCGTACGAATTGGGGAACTTTTTTTTCCCTAATTTGACTTTTTTATTCGGGCGTCAGACCCCTCAAACCGGAATGTGCCTATGTTTTCCCCATTCTGTAAGCTTTCTTATGGTATATACGAGATACCTGTAATTAGGGGATTCAAGGTTCAAAATCGATCGTAACGTGCTTTGGGAAGCTTTTTTTTTTTTATAATTTCGACAATTTTTATATACGGGCGGTCCAGTACCCCTCAAACCGGACCTGTGCCATATTTCGCTATAAAGCTTTGTTCCTCATTTTATTAACTTCTTATGGTAATACAAAACCTGTAAATTAGGGATTCAAGGGTTCAAACTCGATCGTCACGTCTTGGGGAAGCTTTTTTTCCCCTAATTTCGACCATTTTATATTTGCGCGCTCCTTTCCCTCAAACGGATCTGTGCATATATTGCTATATACTTTTGTTCCTCATTTTATTACTTTCTTATGGTATATACGAAGAACCTGTAATTGGGGATTCAAGGTTCAAAACTCGATCGTAAGAATTGGGGAAGCTTTTTTTTTCCCTAATTTCGACCATTTTTATTTCGGCGCTCCAGACCCCTCAAACGGTTGTGCCATATATTCGCTTTAAGCTTTGTTCCCCTTTTAACTTTCTTATGGTATATACAGATACTGTAATTAGGGATTCAAGGGTTCAAACTCGATCGTAACGTCTTGGGAGCTTTTTTTAATTTCGACAATTTTTATATCGGCGTCCAGTACCCCCAAACGGACTGTGCCATATATTCCTATATAGCTTTTGTTCCTCATTTTATTAGCTTTCTTATGGTATATACGAATACCTGTAATTAGGGGATTCAAGGGTTCAAAATCGATCGTAACGTGTTTGGGAAGCTTTTTTTCCTAATTTCGACCATTTTTATATTGGCGCTCCAGTACCCCCAAACGGATTGGCCATATATTTGCTTAAGCTTTGTTCCTCATTTTATAGCTTTCTTATGGTATAACGAAATACTGTAATTAGGGTTCAAGGGTCAAACTCGATCGTAACGTGCTGGGCAGCTTTTTTTTCTAATTGACCATTTTATCTTCGGCGCCCAGTCCCTCAAACTGGATCTGTGCATATATTCCTAAGCTTTGTTCCTTATTTTATATCTTTCTTATGGTATATACGAAATACTGTAATTAGGGATGCAAGGGTTCAAAACTCGATCGTAACGTACTTGGGAAAGTTTTTTCCCCTAATTTCGACCATTTTTTATATTTGCGCGCTCCATTCCCCTCAAACTGGATCTGTGTCATATATTCGCTATATATCTTTTGTTCCTCATTTTATTAGCTTTCTTATGGTATATACGAGATACCTGTAATTAGGGGATTCAAGGTTCAAAACTCGATCGTAACGTAATTGGGGAAGCTTTTTTTTCCCTAATTTCGACCATTTTTATATTCGGGCGCTCCAGAACCCCTCAACCGGATATGTGCCATATAGTCGCTTTACAGCTTTTGTTCCCCATTCTTAAGCTTTCTTATGTATATACGAGATACCTGTAATTAGGGGATTCAAGGGTTCAAAACTCGATCGTAACGTGCTTTGGAAGCTTTTTTTTTTTTTAATTTCGACAATTTTTATATACGGGCGTCCAGTACCCCTCAAACCGGACCTGTCCATATTTCGCTATAAAGCTTTTGTTCCTCATTTTATTAACTTTCTTATGGTATATACGAAATACCTGTAATTAGGGGATTCAAGGTTCAAAACTCGATCGTCACGTACTTGGGGAAGCTTTTTTCCCTAATTTCGACCATTTTTATATTTGCGCTCCAATTTCCCTCAAACTGGATCTGTGTCTATATTCGCTATATATCTTTTGTCCTCATTTTATTAGCTTTCTTATGTATATACGAGATACCTGTAATTAGGGATTCAAGGTTCAAACTCGATCGTAACGTAATTGGGGAAGCTTTTTTTCCCTAATTTCGACCATTTTATATTCGGCGCTCCAGAACCCCTCAAACCGGATATGTGCCATATATTCGCTTTACAGCTTTTGTTCCCCATCTGTAAGCTTCTTATGGTATATACGAGATACCTGTAATTAGGGGATTCAAGGTTCAAAACTCGATCGTAACGTGCTGGGAAGCTTTTTTTTAATTTCGACCATTTTTATCCGGGCGTCCAGTCCCCTCAAACCGGACCTGTGCCATATATTCGCTATAAGCTTTGTTCTATTTTATTGCTTCTTATGGTATATACGATCCGTAATTAGGGGATCAAGGGTCAAAACTCGATCGTAACGTCTTGGAAGTTTTTTCCCCAATTTCGACCATTTTATATTTGCGCGCTCCAGTCCCCTCAAACGGATCTGTGTCATATATTGCTATATACTTGTTCCTCATTTTATTAGCTTTCTTATGGTATAACGAATACCTGTAATTAGGGATTCAAGGGTTCAAAACTCGATCGTAACGTTGGGGAGCTTTTTTTTCCCTAATTTCGACCATTTTTATTTCGGCGCTCCAGCCCTCAAACGATTGTGCATATATCGCTATATAGCTTTTGTTCCTTATTTTAAGCTTTCTTATGGTATATACGAATACCTGTAATTAGGGGATCAAGGTTCAAAACTCGATCGTAACGTCTTGGGAAGTTTTTTCCCCTAATTTCGACCATTTTTATATTTGCGCGCTCCAGTTCCCCTCAAACTGGATCTGTGTCATATATTCGCTATAATCTTTTGTTCCTCATTTTATTAGCTTTCTTATGGTATATACGAGATACCTGTATTAGGGGATTCAAGGTTCAAAACTCGATCGTAACGTAATTGGGGAAGCTTTTTTTTCCCTAATTTCGACCATTTTTATATTCGGGCGCTCCAAACCCTCAAACCGGATATGTGCCATATATCGCTTTACAGCTTTTGTTCCCCATTCTGTAGCTTTCTTATGGTATATACGAGATACCTGTAATTAGGGGATTCAAGGGTTCAAACTCGATCGTAACGTATTGGGAAGCTTTTTTTTCCCTAATTTCGACCATTTTTATATTCGGGCGCTCCAGACCCCTCAAACCGGTATGTGTCATATATTCGCTTAAGCTTTTGTTCCCCATTTGTAAGCTTTCTTATGGTATATACGAGATACCTGTAATTAGGGATTCAAGGGTTCAAAACTCGATCGTAACGTCTTGGGGAAGCTTTTTTTCTAATTTCGACAATTTTTATATTCGCGGCGCTCCAGTCCCCTCAAACGGATCTGTGCCATTATTGCTATATAACTTTTGTCCTCATTTTATTACTTTTTATGGTATATACGAAATACCTGTATAGGGGATTCAAGGGTTCAAAATTCGATCGTAACGTGGCTGGGGAAGCTTTTTTTTCCCTAATTTCGACCATTTTTATATACGGGCGCTCCATGCCCCTAAACCGGATTGTGCCATATTTTGCTATATAGCTTTTGTTCCTCATTTTATTAGCTTTCTTATGGTATATACGAGATACCTGTAATTAGGGATTCAAGGTTCACAACTCGATCGTAACGTGCTTGGGGAAGGTTTTTTTTCAATTTTCGACCATTTTTATATCGGCGTCCATTCCCCTCAAACGGATCTGTGCCATATATTGCTATTATTTTTGTTCCTTATTTTATTAGCTTTCTTATGGTATACACGAGATACCTGTAATTAGGGATTCAAGGTTCACAACTCGATCGTAACGTGCTTGGGGAAGCTTTTTTTCATAATTTCGACCATTTTTATATTGCGCGCTCCAGAACCCCTCAAACGGATCTGTGCCCTTATTCGCTATATACTTTTGTTCCTCATTTTATACTTTCTTATGGTATATACGAGATACCTGTAATTAGGGGATTCAAGGTTCAAACTCGATCGTAACGTGCTTGGGGAAGCTTTTTTTCCTAATTTCGACCATTTTATTTCGGCGTCCAGTGCCCCTCAAACTGGATCTGTGCCATTATTTGCTATATACTTTTGTTCCTCATTTTTATTACTTTCTTATGGTATATACGAAATACCTGTAATTAGGGATTCAAGGTTCAAAACTCGATCGTAACGTCTTGGGGAAGCTTTTTTCCCTAATTTCGACCATTTTTATATTGCGCGCTCCAGTACCCCTCAAAACGGATCTGTGCCATATATTCGCTATTAACTTTTGTCCTCATTTTATTAACTTTCTTATGGTATATACGAATACCTGTAACTAGGGATTAAGGGTTCAAAACTCGATCGTAACGTGGTGGGGAAGCTTTTTTTCCCCTAATTTCGACCATTTTTATCTTCGGGCGTCCAGTGCCCCTCAAACTGGATCTGTGCCATATATTTGCTATATAACTTTTGTTCCTCATTTTATTAGCTTTCTTATGGTATATACGAAATACCTGTAATTAGGGGATGCAAGGGTTCAAAACTCGACGTAACGTACTGGGGAAGCTTTTTTCCCTAATTTCGACCATTTTATATTTGCGCGCTCCAGTTCCCCTCAAACTGGATCTGTGCCATATATTCGCTATATATCTTTTTTTCCTCATTTTATTAGCTTTCTTATGGTATATACGAGATACCTGTAATTAGGGATTCAAGGGTTCAAAACTCGATCGTAACGTAATTGAGGAAGCTTTTTTTTCCCTAATTTCGACCATTTTTATATTCGGGCGCTCCAGAACCCCTCAAACCGGATATGTGCATATATTCGCTTTACAGCTTTGTTCCCCATTCTGTAAGCTTTCTTATGTATATACGAGATACCTGTAATTAGGGGATTCAAGGGTTCAAAACTCGATCGTAACGTGCTTGGGGAAGCTTTTTTTCTTAATTTCGACAATTTTTATATCGGGCGTCCAGTACCCCTCAAACCGGACTGTGCCATATATTCTATATAGCTTTTGTTCCTCATTTAATTAGCTTTTTATGGTATATACGAGATACCTGTATTAGGGGATTCAAGGTTCAAAATCGATCGTAACATGTTGGGAAGCTTTTTTTCCCTAATTTCGACCATTTTTATATTTCGCCTCCAGTCCCCTCAAACTGGATCTGTGTTATATATTGCTATAAGCTTTTGTTCCTCATTTTATTAGCTTTCTTATGGTATATACGAGATACTGTAATTAGGGGATTCAAGGGTTCAAACTCGACCGTAACGTGCTTGGGGAAGCTTTTTTTTCCTAATTTCGACCATTTTTATATTTGCGCGCTCCAGTTCCCCTCAAACGGATCTGTGCCATATATTCGCTATATAGCTTTTTTCCTCATTTTATTAGCTTTCTTATGGTATATACGAGATACCTGTAATTAGGGATTCAAGGGTTCAAAACTCGATCGTAACGTGCTGGGGAAGCTTTTTTTCCTAATTTCGACCATTTTTATATTCGGCGCTCTGACCCCAAAAGGATCTGTGCCATATTCGTATATACTTTTGTTCCTCATTTTATTACTTTCTTATGGTATATACGAAATACCTGTAATAGGGGATTCAAGGGTTCAAAATCGATCGTAACGTGCTTGGGAAGCTTTTTTTCCTAATTTCGACCATTTTTATATTCGGCGCTCCAGTCCCCTCAAACGGACGTGCCATATATTCGCTATATACTTTTGTTCTCATTTTATTAGCTTTCTAATGGTAATACGAGATACCTGTAATTAGGGGATTCAAGGGTTCAAAATCGATCGTAACGTCTTGGGAAGCTTTTTTCCCTAATTTCGACCATTTTTATATTGCGCGCTCCAGTTCCTCAAACGGATCTGTGCATATATTCGCATACAGCTTTTTTCCTCATTTTATTAGCTTTCTTATGGTATATACGAGATACCTGTAATTAGGGGATTCAAGGTTCAAAACTCGATCGTAACGTAACTTGGGAAGCTTTTTTTCCCTAATTTCGACCATTTTTATATTCGGGCGCTCCAGTACCCCTCAAACGGATCTGTGCCATATATTCGTTATATAGCTTTTTTCCTATTTTAAGCTTTCTTATGGTATATACGAGATACCTGTAATTAGGGGATTCAAGGGTTCAAAACTCATGTAATGCTTGGGAAGCTTTTTTTCCTAATTTCGACCATTTTTATATTCGGGCGCTCCAGTTCCCCTCAAACGGATCTGTGCATATATTGCTATATAGCTTTTGTTCTCATTTTATTAGTTTCTTATGGTATATACGAGATACCTGTAATTAGGGGATTCAAGGTTCAAAACTCGATCGTAACGTGCTTGGGAAGCTTTTTTTCCCTAATTTCGACCATTTTTTATTGGCCCCAGTCCCCTCAAACGGTTTGTGCCATTATTCGTTATAAGCTTTTGTTCCTCATTTTATTAGCTTTCTTATGGTATATACGAATACCTGTAATTAGGGGATTCAAGGTTCAAACTCGATCGTAACGTGCTTGGGAAGCTTTTTTTCCTAATTTCGACCATTTTTATATTCTGCGCGCTCCAGTACCCCTCAAAACGGATCTGTGCCATATATTCGCTATATAGCTTTTGTTCCTCATTTTATTAGCTTTCTTATGGTATATACGAAATACCTGTAATTAGGGGATTCAAGGGTTCAAAACTCGATCGTAACGTGCTTGGGGAAGCTTTGTTCCCCTAATTTCGACCATTTTTATATTCGGGCGCTCCAGTACCCCTCAAACGTGATCTGTGCCATATATTCGCTATATAGCTTTTGTTCCTCATTTAATTAGCTTTCTTATGGTATATACGAGATAACTGTAATTAGGGGATTCAAGGGTTCAAATATCGATTGTAACGTGCTTGGGGAAGCTTTTTTTCCCTAATTTCGACCATTTGTATATTCGGGCGCTCCAGTACCCCTCAAACCGGATCTGTGTCATATATTCGCTATATAGCTTTTGTTCCTCATTTTATTAGTTTTCTGATGGTATATACGAGATACCTGTAATTATGGATTCAAGGGTTCAAAACTCGATCGTAACGTGCTTGGGAAGCTTTTTTTTCTTAATTTCGACCATTTTTATATTCGGATGCTCCAGTACCCCTCAAACCGGATCTGTGCCATATATTCGCTATGAAGCTTTTGTTCCTCATTTTATTAGCTTTCTTATGGTATATACGAGATACCTGTAATTAGGGGATTCAAGGGTTCAAAACTCGATCGAAACGTGCTTAGGGAAGCTTTTTTTTCTAATTTCGACCATTTTTATATTCGGGCGCTCCAGTACCCCTCAAACCGGATCTGTGCCATATATTCGCTATATAGTTTTTGTTCCTTATTTTATTACCTTTCTTATGGTATATACGAGATACCTGTAATTAGGGGGTTCAAGGGTTAAAAACTCGATCGTAACGTGCTTGAGGAAGCTTTTTTTCCTAATTTCGACCATTTTTATATTCGGGCGCTCCAGTACCCCTCAAACAGGATCTATGCCATGTATTCGCTATATAGCTTTTGTTCCTCACTTTATTAGCTTTCTTATGGTATATACGAGATATCTGTAATTAGCGGATTCAATGGGTTTCGGTATTCGGGCGCTCCATAACACAACTCATCTATTTTTGGGGGCTATTATTAAATATTTTTTTTAGAACAAGAATGTGTCCATAGTACACGGATGCCCCACTCGCACTATCATTTTCTATGTTCAGTGGACCGTGAAATTGGGGTCAAAATTATAATTTGGAATTATAATTAGAAAGATCACATCATAGGGAACATGTGTACTAAGTTTCAAGTTGATGTAAATTTAACTTCATCAAAAACTACCTTGACCTAAAACTTTAACCTGAACTTCGCACTATCATTTTCTATGTTCAGTGGACAATGAAATTTGGGTCAAAACTATAATTTGGCATTAAAATTAGAAAGTTCATATCATGGGAAACATGTGTACTAAGTTTCAAGTTGATTGGACTTCAACTTCTTCAAAAACTACCTTGACCAAAAACTTTAACCTGAAGCGAACGGACGGACGGACGGACGCCCGGACGAACGGAGACACAGACCAGAAAACATAATGCCCCTTTACTATCGTAGGTGGGGTATAAAAACACCCCTAGTATTTTATACGAAACTTTTGTTACTTGTTTATATTACTGTTTATAACTTTTTTCATATTTTTCTATGTTTTTAATGCATAAAAGTGTAAAAATGTGAGTATAATATTGGAAAATGAAATGTAGAGAAGAATTAATGGCACATTGAGACATACTAGTAATAATTAGTTTGCCCTCCCCTGTTACAATTGTACCGTTCAGCCGATGGATTTAATTTGGTGTGGACATCCCGATATAGTTATGCTGGCGTAGACGAATGTTCACTTTTATGTTTTATGAATAAAAGTTTAACCCACCCCCTCGAAATAGATGTAACAAATTAAGTGCGACAATTGTACCGTTAGCTTGTAGATATGCATAAAATGTATTATAGACCGAAATGGATTTTAGATGCAATTGATTATGATCAAGTGCAATATTCTACGTCAAAAAATAAATAATTCTAGATAAAAGGAGCAGGTACAAAATCAACCTATCTCTGCATATCCTATTAAAATTATATTAGCCCTCGACGTTTAAAAGCTGATAAAAATTTTAATCGAATACTAAAAATTATTTATTTGTATGTTTGCCGCACGTTCACGTTTTCCTGTTAGCAGTATTCTTATGGAACTGATTAAGTTTTTTTATTCCTCGGTCTTGGCAATATGGGGATGCAACATTTTAAACTGATTTAAGTGTGCCAAGGATTTAAGGCAGCAACCATTTGATTTTCTGGGGGGGGGCTATGGTTTTTTTTTCTGGACAATTTTTTTTTTTCGCCTGCGGCGAAAAACAATCTATTTTTTTCACGACAAGTCGAAAACAATTTTTTTCTTTCAATTTTAGCATTACATATAGTGGCAGCTGAGGGTGAAACAAACAATTTTTTTTTTCTCAGAATCAAAAACAAATTATTTTTTTCTCCAAAAACTGGAAACAAACTTTTTTTTTCCAAAAAAAACCATAGCCCCCCCCCCCCCCCCCCCAGAAAATCAAATGGTTGCTGCCTAAAGAACTGTTTCACGAAGCCAAAAAAAAAAAGAAAATCTTTTTTAGATTCAAAATTTCGCTTTAAGAAATTCGTGCGGCTTTAAAAATTCGGTATGTTCAATAAACACAGGTAAGTCAGATGTTGTTTTTTTTCTAAAGAGAAAGAAGTATGATAAGCATGAAAAGTAGTTGTATGAGAATGAAACGCGATTTAGTAAAATAAATCAACAAAATGAGTGTTGCGTTTTTAATTCAGTCAGTATATATCTCTGATTCAAATAAAGAAAAAATGAGAGTCTTGACGTGTAGAAAGCGCGAGTCTCACTCTGACGAACATAATTAAAATTCTAGTATCATCTATGTATCATGAGATTATTGATTTTCAAAACAAACTTATATTTTTTGTAAAAAAATGACTATTTTGAAGGCATGTGCAAATATTCATAAAATATCTGAAAACAAGATATTATTCAAAACTAAATTTCCCAGACCCTGTAGAACAATTTGATTGATGTAAACAGAGACATATAATGCATGTACCAAGTCAGGAATATGAAAGTTGTTGTCCATTCGTTTGATGTGTTTGAGCTTCTCATTTTGCCATTTTATAAGGGACTTTACGTTTTGAATTTTCCTAAGAGTTTAGTATTTTTGTGATTTTACTTTTTAAGAGACCGTTTTTATGTACTCATCAATGCAAATATGGTATTCAGATGAATTTTTATCTGATACTCTATGAGAAAATTCACTCAACGAAACATCAATAATAGCAATAAGAACATTTTCGAACTTTAAAATGCAACACGTAACAACGTCCATAATTGAAACTAATTATCAATTACAGACAATTAATAAGAACAAATGCACAGAATACGTAAATTTAAGATAATATATGACGAAGATATCAGGACACAAAAATCTGTTGATATAGTTTACATTTAGGCGTAGAAAAGTGGTCCTGTTAATGTTACGTTTTAGTCCTTACTTGCTTTAAATATTTTTTTGGATAAATAGACATATTAAAATGATTCTTTCAATTTACTTTCTGTCTAGACACCATTATTCTGCAGAATACACCGATATACCGAAAAGATTACAAACAGAAAGAACCAAAATCACAGAAAACGATATTTCATCGTTAGGCAGCAACCATTTGATTTTCTGGGGGGGGCTATGGTTTTTTTTTCTGTGCAAACTTTTTTTTTCGCCTTCGGCGAAGAACAATCTATTTTTTAGCGACAAACCGAAGACAATTTTTTTCTTTCCATTTTAGCATTACATATAGTGGCAGCTGAGGGTGAAACAAACAATTTTTTTTACTCAGGGTCCAAAACAAATTATTTTTTTCACCAAAACCTGGAAACAAACTTTTTTTTCCAAAAAAAACCATAGCCCCCCCCCCCCCCCCCCCCCCCCCCCCCAGAAAATCAAATGGTTGCTGCCTTATAATAATAATAATAAATTCTTTATTTAAAGAGGGTAACTCAATTAGAACTTATCTAATTTTCATCGAAGCCCTCAAACAAAATACATGCATACAGTTAAAGGGGCACTAGCTGTCAAATTCATGGTCACAGATTTGACTCAAATTCTCATATTTGATTTATAGCAATGTAAAACATTTATCAAAACTATCTAAAGTCTAAAATAAACAGTTTACAGAGCATGGGGTAGATAATATATAGGTTCGTTTCGTGTGTATTTTAATAGCCCAGACGCCATCTAATTTACTATCGATTTGACCTCAGATGACCATGCATATATATAAGCTATGTCAACATCAATAAAGATATGAATAGATTAAACCAACACGTGCAATTGGATTTTTATAGGTCTGTTTGATTTTATTTTATAGATTAAAAATAGATGTTTCTCATTGTTTTTAACCGTATAAGAATGATTTTATGTACATCGAATTAGTAATCAAATGATTTACTGTAGGTTCACTTTCATTGTTGACATTCTTTTTCTTTAAATAACCAGTACAGATAATTTTATTAACCAATCATGGTGCCCAAAATTTGAGCTATACAATCAAATGAATTACAAAATAAAGCACAGAAAATGATTAGAATGATTAAAGTACATTTAAACAAAAAACCACATGAATACACATTTACACTAATTAACCTGATATAAACCAAGTTATTGACAAAACATAGTTGTTATGGGTGCCACTGTGACCTGGAGAAATCACATAAATCTTTATAGTTCTAGGTCTATGGGAGACAACTCCTGATCAATTTTATTTCCTATATATATATCTAGTATATATAAAATGACTGAATAAATAGTCAACGATCAATCTTACAGGGCGATGGATCATGTAATATGATTCTGTACACTACAAAATATAATATATAACAAGTCAAAAAGGGTACAACATCACCATTAAATAACTATAAAATACACAAATATTAGATCTAGTATATATATATATTTTTCTTCTATTTTTTTTTTTTTTCAAACAAAAATATTTTCTATAATTTTCTTTCGTTGTTCAAGAGGGAGTGCAATAAATTAGATAAGTTTGAAGTAACAAACAAATCTTCAGATGAAAGAATCCAAACAAATTTCATTTCATCAGATAATCTTGAAAATTTTTTGAATTTTGAATTTAAATTAGATAGATGTTGAGATCGAGTATCTTTTAGAACAGGACATTTTAAAAGAAAATGTAGTTCGTCTTCAACTGCGTTCTTACATAGCTTACACTTTCTGTCTTCAGCTTTAATTCCAATATACCTCCCTCTTTCGATTTCAAGATCATGACAGCTAGTTCTAAATCTTGTGATTATTTGCCTGTCTTTTTTTTAATTCATTTTTAAATATGGTTCAAACATAAAAATATTTTTAAATTTTCTGTAAGTTCTTAATTTATTGCCAGATTGTAAATTAGTACACTTCCCAGAATTGCTTTCTAAACTTGCTAACCAGCTTTCTTTAAATTTAATAGTTAAAGATGTTTTTACTTTTTTTAGAATATGGTTTTGTTTAAAGTTTGACTGGTTAACAAATAGATATTCTAAGTCTAGAAATTTAAGTATATGTTTAATGCTTCCTATCCAAGATTCCTGGTTATGTTTGTCCATAGAATGAGATAGATTTATGGCTTCCCTTAGAATAATATTTGAAGGTTCAATATCTTTCATAAGATGGATTCAATATTTTACCATATTCATTATTACATAATACAGTGTAGGGAGTGAACCTAGTTCTCCTCTACATGCCATATTTGATGTTTTTATATTAACTCCAAGTGAAAATTTACAAAGCTTAGTATGAATTTTCTCTAGTACAAGATAATCAGTTTCTTTTGATATAAAGTTATCCAAATGTATTTGTTTCTTATGTGGTATATAACCCCAAATTTCAGATCCATTCAACAAGATTGGTCGGATTGTATGGTTATAGATGTGTACACGTACAATGCATGCGCTGTCAATCTCTAGCTAGGGGTTAAATTGAGGTTCACATGAATACGGGTTTAAATAGGTCGACTCATTCACTTGCAAGTGAATAACTAATTATCAATGTTTCTTAGCGTAATTTGACAAAATTGAACCTTTTTGGCTGCAAAAAGCGAATTGTTATTTCACTATTTCACTTTTATTATTGATTGCACAGAAAAAAATCAAACATTAGATTTTTTTATATATCTCGTAGCTATAATGCCCCTTTAACACTCATACATTGAAATACAATGTGTATTACAATATTTATTACCCCTCATTACTCATGTTACTAGTATATACACAATTCAATCATTCAAATATACAAATGGCAATAAATGACAATATTTAAGTTTTGTTTAATTTTCATTTTCTTACAACAAAAGAAAGAAAACAAATTTTTGACTTGCATTTAATTTTCAAGAAAATGATTATAACAATGATTTTTGAATAAGGCCACATTAGGGGACGACCATTTGATATTCTGGTGGGGGGGGGGGGGGGGGTTTGATCGGTTATTTATTTTTGTAAACTAAGAGGACAGGTTATTCATTTTCTGCACTATTGAAGCAAGATTCTTCATTTTCATTAAACAGTTCGAGAACTCTAGATTTTCTGACGTCAGAATATATTTGCATAGTAATTTCCAAAACACAATGTGGCCTTGAAAAACTGACCAATCGACTCAATAAACTACAATGCATTGTGGGCTACTACGAGTAAACTACTACTTAAAACACGTGGAATTAGTGGGAAAACAGTCAACTAATATATTGTCTGGGACTCTCATTACCAATGTTTGTATTCTGCAAATATATTTAATGTAAAATATATAACGTAATCTTCAATTTGAATGAATGAATGAATGAATGAATAAATGAATTTTATTTCTCATAAACTACAAATTACATAGTTACAGAGAATATATAAACAATTACATTAAATATTGAAGCACATGTGAACAATACAAACATAAACATTAAATTACAAACTAACCAGGAGGAGTGACCCTCACATTTATAATTTTTATAAATCTACAAAGTTTTTTAAGAACAATATAATTATTAGAGCTCATTAATTGTTGATATTTATAAATATTTGGACGAAGAGTACAATAGTATGGTAACAACCTCTTTCTTTCTTGAGTTAGAGCATTACATGACATAACATAATGATATTCATCACCTACGTCTCTTGATTCGCAAAGATGGCACAACCTATCATTTCTTGATATGTTATTCCACCTTCCCGTCTCGATAGGTAATCGGTGACTTCCACATCTAAATTTACACAATAAAAATTGATTATATAATGACAATTTGGAAAAATAGCTTTCTAATTTAATATCAGTTTTAAAAATTCTATAACATAAGCATTTAGGAGTAGTGTTAATTTCGCTTAGGCAATTCTGCAAAAACTGGTCTTTAAGTGTCAACTCAATACTCTTAATTACCCATTTATCTAACATTTGATTCAACCAGATATTTGACATTCCACATGTATCAAAAACAGTTTTTACAAATGATATCCATTTACAGTTAAGACCATAGTTATGAAAATTAATATACAATAGTTTATATAAAAGACATGAAATTTTACTTTCTTTGTCACATAGTAATCTACATAAGAAACTAACCATACGAACTTTGGCATTAACAATTACAGGATATCTACCCAATTCCGCATAAACAATACAGCTAGGTGTACTCTGTTTTAGATGTAGAACAAGCTTACAAAATTTTAAATGTACGCGTTCTATCAAATCAAAATTTTCAAATCCCCAAATTTCCGAACCATAAAGAAGAATAGGTAAAACTATCTTATCAAACATGTCTAACTGACATTCTATAGTCAAACTGTTTTGTCTGCACTTTTTTAAAATACCATACATTGCTTTTGTAGCTTGTTCACAAATATATTTTCGGGTCTTTAAAAAGAACCACTTCTAGCAAAAAATATACCGAGGTATTTATACTCAGTTACAATTTCTAATTCTCTATTCTGTATAACAAATCTAATATTTTTGGGTTGTCTCCCTTTGGAGAATATAAGAACTTTTGTCTTGTTAACATTTATTTTGAGTTGCCATTTTTCACAATAATCATCAAATTCATTTAACATGTTTTGTAAATCTTCACTACTCTCGGAAAACATCACAGTGTCATCCGCATATAATAACATAAATATTTTTAAAAATACTGTTAACTCGTGTTCGAGGTCATCACTAATAGAATTTACACCAAGTACATCTTTGCCTTAAAAAAAAGTGCTGTAAATCATTTAAAAATATTGCAAACAGAGCAGGGGAAAGATTTTCTCCCTGTCTTAGACCCATTTCACAAGTAAATAACTGTGATTTCTCACCATTAAATATAATGCGTGATTTTACATTTTCGTACATATTTTGTATAATACGGAAAAATTTGCCATTTATATTATTCTCTAAAAGTTTAAATAATAAAAAATTTCTCTGTATAAAATCAAAGGCCTTTTCAAAGTCGACAAAGCACAGTAAAGTTTCTTCTTTCTTAATCTTAGTAACTCGAATAGTGCATATACTGAAAATAAATGATCAGTAGTTGAGTATCCATGTCTGAAACCTGCTTGATTTTCTAGTAAAATAGAGTACTCATCAAGATAATCACATAATCTAGTGTTTAAAATAGAAGTAAAAATCTTACCAAGACATGACAAAAGAGTGATAGGACGGTAATTCTGTGGTTCGGCAGAACTACCTTTGTTCTTAAAGACTGGTATGACATTACCTTTAATCCATGCCTCGGGTAAAATACCCGAATCAAAAATAATATTAAAAATATACACATAAATATCAATCATACAATCAATAGACGAGGAAATGTATTCATTAACAATCATATCGTCACCCGACGATTTATTATTTTTTATATGTTTTATAGCTTTTAATATTTCTTCAGCTGTAATACTTTCATTTAACATAGAATTTGAAGATTCTTGACTAACATCATTGTTAATATCATAAGTATCTCCTTCATACTTACTTTTGTTTATATCTTTAAAAAAAGTAAACAATGACTCAGTGGTGATATTACAATTGTTTTTATATTTGACTTTATTCCAAATTTTCCAAAATTCCCTGGGGTTTTTGAATCGCATATTTCTCATCTTAGTGCGCAAGTTTTCGTTATATTTTTTAATATTCTCGTTCATGACTTTTTTGTAATGTTTTTCTGACTGTCGAAGTCTTTCTTTAAATAAATTCGAGCCATAGTGTTTATAAAGTCTTCCGCTTTTTCGAAATTCTTGTCTAACCTTTTTACAGTCTTTATTAAACCAATCTTTGTTTGAAAAATTCCCTTCCCCGCCAATGTTTTTTGAATTTTTAGTAAATACCCCAAAAGTGTCTTTTGCTGCACTCAATAATACAGTCGTAATATCACTTACAATACTATCTACAGTACCTTGATCAACTGAACTTATATCATCATATTTAGACATTACATTTAACAATAATTCGTTTACTTTATCAACATCAATGTTGTTTTTGTATTCAATTGTCTTTTCGTGTTTCCATTTACCAATGTGTACATTTTTGTCAGTAATTACTTCGCTTTCACCTTGTGTAGCATTACAACCATTTACAGTTAAAGACAAGCACAAAGGAGCGTGTATATCTGAGAATAAATTACAAAAATCAGAAACTTCAAAATCATCTACTTTACATAAAATATTAGCAGTACATAAAATATAATCTACTACACTAATACTTCGACTTGTTGGTTTACCAAGTACTCGGTCTTTACCGACTCTTCCGTTTAAAATATACATGTTATTATTTTTACAAAATTGAATTAATTTTCTTCCATATGAATTGACAACAGTATCAGAACTATTACGTATTTTTGGTATCTTAAGATCGTCTAAGACATGAATGTCATTAAACTCATTTACATCTATAAATTCGGTTAAATGTTCTTCGAAATCAGATATATTAAAAAAATCTTGTTCATTTGCAGTACGACTATTGAAATCACCAAGAAGAAAAATACAGTTACTATTCTTTTGTATTTCAAGAAATTCAATTTCAATTTCTGACATCGCATTTTCAGACGTATAACGAGTATTTTCAGGCGGAATATACACTATACCCATTATTATATAATCTTCAGTTCTAAATAATATGCTATCTACTCTAAACCATAAAACAAAAGGACAATCGGTTTCTATACAATGAATAAATTTTGCATGCTCAGATTAAAAAAATATTGTTAACTGGCTTCACGATTCGACTTTCTTTGTCGCCTTGCAAAAGTAGTTGAACCAGTTTAGTGCATTGTTATGAATTGAACCTGTATCCTTAATTTCACGACATGAAACAGTGAAATATCCAATGAAGTGACCACTGTCCAGTAAGAAAATCATTTGAGCTCTTTTAAACCGGTATAATGTCATTCCAAAATCATTTCTGCCTAGAAAAACACGAAAACTTTCATTGAAACACTTCTTTCTGTACTGAATGTGTATTTTTTTTCACCAGGACCTGAACAAAAAATAATGACATCATAATATTCAGTATGCTACAAATAAGTGTTATGAAAGCGGCAGGGGCGGATCCAGCCTTTTAAAAAGGGGTCCAATCCTAGACCAAAGAGGAGGGGGTTCCAACTACATGTCCCCATCCAAATGCACTGATCGTCGAAAGAATGGCGGTTCATCCCCCGGAACCCCCGCCCCCTTGATCCGCCACTGAGCGGGTACGGTATATAGCTCAATACATTTTTTATAGTTTCATCCATCGATAAAATATCCGTTTGTTGCTAATTTATCACAAAATATACCTGATATGAGAGGTTTTTATCGTTCGGCTGCTGTCCTGTTGACATAATCTCCAAAATTAAAAGTCTCTGGATCATACTTGGTGTCATATTACCTATTTTATTTTCTAAAACGTGCTTTGTATATAGAAATATTAAGAAGATGATGTATGAGTGCAAAATGATACATCTTTCCAACAAAGACGAAATTTAGTAAAGTAAACAGTCATTGGTTCAATGCTGAAAAGTAAGCTATAAATTACCCAAAAATTACTTGTAAAACAATCAACAACAAAAAAAAGCACAAAAAAAAACCCGGCCCAATTAAATATATAAAAGGAGAAGAAATCTATCCCATCAAAAAAATATATATTGTATAGGACCCTGTATTTTAGTGGTTGTCGTTTGTTTTATGAGTTACATATTTGTTTTTCGTTCATTTTTTTTTTATATAATTCAGGCCATGAGTTTTTTCGTTTGAATTGTTTTACATTGTCATATCGGGCCTTTTAAAGCTGACTTTGCGGTTTGGGTTTTGCCCATTGTTGAAGACCGTACGGTGATCTATAATTGTTAATTTCTGTGTCATTTTGGTCTCTTGTGGGCAGCTGTCTCATTGGCAATCATACCATATCTTCTTTCTTTTTTTTTTATATAGATCCAACGCTGCAATTTTCACAAAACATATCAAATTTTCCACCTTGTCGCACATACATATGGATAACATCATTACAGCTTATTTTCTAATGCATGCAGAGCAAAACTTTGGTTAGCTTGCTTGCTTGCTATGCAGAAAAGCGTTTGGTTTTGAAATTTCCTACATGAGGCCTCGCCTTCAGTTTGCGCTTAAATTTTCTATAATTCTGTCGCTCAAATTTACACTCAAGGTTAAACCAAGGTTTCACCCTTGTTTTTGTATGCTCGTTTTTTCGGTTTGTCTGGTCTTGCAGTGGCGGATCCAGAGGGGGGGTTCCGGGGGTCTGCACCCCCCTTTATTTTGGCCGATCAATGCATTTGAATCGGGACATATGTTTTGCACCCCCCTGCACCCCCCCTTTGCCCTGGGCTAGCACCCCCCCTTTCGAAAATTCCTGCATCCGCCACTGTCTTGTTCCTAAAGTTTCCCTTGCGGATTCTATAAGGATTAATCCGATCTCATCCACAATTGAGTTTATCATGTCATCATCAATACTTTCCATACTGTTGTCAGGTCACTAAAGATTGCTTATTTATTGTTAATATTGATTCACTTATAAATAGGGTCTTTGCATCGGAACTAAACACATTTATTAAAAAACCAGTTGTTGGCATGACACGGGTTATGTTCTTCTCATATATGTTATGATGGTATGATACTAAACCGCTAACGGGAAGGATTGTGCCTGATATTCATATGATGAAATCATAATCTTTCAATCAGTTTAATTGAAGTCTGGAGCTGGCATGTCAGTTAACTGCTAGTGTTATTTATGTATTATTGTCTCTTTGGTTACATCTTCTGACATCAGACTCGGACTTCTCTTGAATTGAATTTTAAATGTGAGTATTGTTATGCATTTACTTTTCTACATTGGCTAGAGGTATAGGGGGAGGGTTGAGATCTCATAAACATGTTTAACCCCGCCGCATTTTTGCGCCTGTCCCAAGTCGGAAGCCTTAGGCCTTTGTTAGTCTTGTATTTTTTTAATTTTAGTTTCTTGATTACAATTCGGAAATTAGTATGGCGTTCATTATCACTGAACTAGTATATATTTGTTTAGGGGCCAGCTGAAGGACGCCTCCGGGTGCGGGAATGTCTCGCTACATTGAAGACCTGTTAGCGACCTTCTGCTGTTGTTTTTTCTATGGTCGGGTTGTTGTCTCTTTGACACATTCCCCATTTCCATTCTCAATTTTATTTCCAAATTTACATTTAATAAATCATGTAATAAACTGTCTAGTTTTTCAAAATTTAAATTCTCTCTAAATTCAGGTTTCTGTTCGTGATCCCATTCGATGTTGTAAGACAAAAAAGCATCTCAGACGGCAGAAGAAAAAAAAATAAAAAAAAAAATAATCAGAAGAAAAACAAAAGGTCTTTCCACGAAAAGTGGAAAGACATAATTATATCATTTATATTTAGAACAGATATAAGATTCCTGCACCTTGAACAAGTTGTGTAATTTTCTTGACAAGTCCATAATTTGTTATAATAATCATTGTGTGTAAGTTTCATAAAATTTGGTGGAGAATTAGAGAATGGAAATGGAAAATTCAGCATTTTTTCCATTTGTAAAGGGGCATAACTCTGGAACCCTTAAATTGACCAAAGTTCAATCTTGATCTGTGCTTTGTGGTAATTAACATTATATATAAGTTTCAGTTAATTTTGAGTAGTTGAGGATAACTTTAGAAAGAGAACAGGAACGAAAAATTCTTTAATTTTTTTTTCCATTTGTTAAGGGGCATAACTCTAGAACAGTTTAAATGATGCCACCAAAATTCAAACTTGATCTGTATTTTGTGGTAATAAGCATTGTGTATAACTTCATATCACATGGTTGAGGCAATCTAAAGTTAGAGATTAGAAACCAACTTTGAGAAGTACAGACAGACAAGGGTAAAACCTAATGCCCCCTCTGCTATGGTGGGGACATAAAAAGACCAAAACTAAAAAACTTAACTTTGACCTCTGAACAATGAAAATAGGTCAAGGTTAGATGGCACCTGCCAGTAGGACATGTTCACCTCACAATCATTCCATACACCAAATATAATTGAGGAAATTGACCTATTGCTTATAGTATCTGAAATATGGACTTGACCACCAAAACTTGACCTTGTTCACTGATCTATGAAATGAGGTCAAGGTTAAATGAAAACTGTCTGACGGGACCTTGCAATGTACGCAGATACTAAATATAGTTATCCTATTACTCATAAAGAAATAAACATTACATAAAAGTCTTTACTTTTTTTTTCAAGTAGTCACTGAACCATGAAATGAGGTCAAGGACAATGGACTGTACATATGACAGACAGAAACCTTGTAGCATAAGGCATCTTTATATAAAGTATGAAGCATCCAGGTATTTCATCTTCTAAAATATAAAGCTTTTAAGAAGATTACTAACGCCACCTAATCAATATCCCTATGTGGAGCTTTCTGTGACAAAATTCCCAGGCTCGACAAAAAAATGATTTTTTCCCCTTAAAATGACCAACTCAGGGAAAGCAAGCCAACAACAGGATGTCTAATTTGTCTGAAAATTTCACCTATGTCCGATTTGCTCTAAATGGTTTGGTTTCATTGGACACATTTTTTCAACTACCGGTAGATACCTCAATGAGGATTGTGGCCAAATTTGGTTAACCTTGGCCCAGTAGTTTCAGAGAAGAAGATTTTTGTCAGACAATGAAGATGAATAACCCTGGATCATATGCCAAGTGATTAGAAAAGCTCACTTGGCCCTGTGGGCCAGGTGAGCTAAAAAACAGAATACCTTAATATGCTAATATTTTAATAAATAATTATCAAAAGGTAAGTGTATAATAACCAATACAAGATGACATTTAGATGTAAATTGCTGTATATCATATTATTAATAAATTCACCTACAATTTGTCTGGTAAAAAATGGTATATCAATACCCAATGAAATAAATACGTAACAACCCATCTTATAATGTGTAAACAACCTTTCTTCTGTATAAAAATGTTAATGTTAACAATTAACAAGAATAAATTCAATAAACTTTAAATAAATTTAAAATCTCTAATTTCTCAAAAGCATAAAATATAAATGCATAATAAACAAGATTAAACAGTATATAATAAAAAAAAAAAAGAAGGATGAAGTATCCATCCAACACAAAATCAGTACATGCACAGAAAAAAAACACCCACAAAAAGCAATCATTGATGTTCAACATCTCAATCACATCACCTCATCTCAGTGCAAGTTGAAGACAGCCCTTAGCACCTGTTTGAGTGGACTTCATAGTATGAAAGGAGTGTATGAATATTTATACAAGTACTGAAAATTCAGAAATTATTGTGTGCATTTATTATTACAATTCATAGACTAAAATGCAATTCTAATTTTTGCAATATTGAGAAAAATCTTGTTAAATTCATATAAAAAATTTCAAAAAGCAAGTTTAAGTTATTGTGATTATTACCCTGGCACATTTTTCACAATAATAAAAACATTGCACTAATTTCTGAATTTACAACAGGATTTGTAATGATTCGATGTAGTTCAATAAGCTATTCAATTTTGTTAAAATTCTATTAAAAAAAGGTAAATAATTCTTCTGATAGTTTATAAACCATCCAGATTTATTAATCACTTATGAGTTAAAATTACAAAAAATCAGATTGAAATACAGAGACTGTGTTCATGCTTTGCAAGCACAGGCACTTGTCTCAGAATTTTTTCCACCTATATACCTTAATATACATGTATAACATTATATTAAGGTATATAGGGGAAAAAATTCTGAGACAAGTGCCTGTGTTTGCATACAAGGATCTGACAATGCTCTTATTGGATGCACTAATTACTATGTCAATCATTGAACCAGATGCATCGCAGGGCACAGCTTTATACGACTGCAAAAATCAAAAATCTAAATACATTGTTAGAAAAATTTAGCATATCAAAGAACCCCATACATTCAAATTTTGTTACAAAGATAAATTTTGGAACCCAGTTTGGACCAACTTGAAAACTGGGCCCATAATCAAAAATCTTCATACATGTTAAGATTCAGCATATCAAACCCCAAGAATTAAATTTTTGTCAAAATCAAACAAAAGTAAATTTTGGATTCTTTGGACCTTTAATAATTAATGTAGACCAATTAGAAAACAGGACCAAAAACTTAAAATCTAACACAGTTAGATTCAGCATATTATAGAACCCCAATACGTAATTCGATTATTGATGAAATCAAACAAATTTTTATTTTGGACCCGTTGGACCACAATTTAAAAATGTGGACCAAATTCCAAAAACTTAATACACGGTTAGATTCAACATATTTAAGAACCCCAAGAATTCAAGAATAAAACCCCATTGAAAATGGTCAAGAAATAAGCAATTTATACAAATTTATTATTCTTTTTGGCCCCTCATTCCTAAACAGTTTGGGCCATAACCCCCAAAATCAATCCCAAGATTCAATTTTTGTTAAAATCAAAAAAAGTTTTTTTTGGACCCTTTGGACCTCATGTGGACCAATTTAAAAATGTGGACCAAATTCCAAAAACTAAATACACGGTAATATTCAGCATATTTAAACGAACCCCAAGAATTCAAGAATAAACCCCCATTGAAAATGGTCAAGAAATAAGCAATTTATACAAACTATTAGAAAAGTACAATGTATTGTTTTTGGCCCCTCATTCCTAAACAGTTTGGGCCATAACCGCCAAAATCAATCCCAACCTTCCTTGTTTTGTATGGAACCTTGTGGAACAATTTCAGAAAGATCCATACACTTAAACACAAGTAATTGTCTGGAAACTAGAAAAATACTCATTTTTTGTTCCTAAACTGTTGGAACTATAACCCCCAAAATCAATCCCAACCTTCCTATTGTGGTTTCAAACCTTGTGTTTAAATTTCATAGAGATCTATTCACTTTAACCAAAGTTATTGTCTGGAAACTAAATGCGTCTTCGGATGACGACGCAGACGATGACAACATGATAAATACGTATAAAAACTCTTTAAATTTGTTAAGGTATATAATTACTATAAAGGTCAAACTATAAGCACAAATAGTCCTTTCACCTACATACTGAATATAGATAAATTAATGTTTCTTAAGTTTAAGTCTCAAAAAAGTAAACATTATTAAAGATATTACTTTTATTAAATTCAAATGTTGAACTACAATGTATATCTAATCAAATTCATTAATTGATATTTGTGCTCAAGCAATGGAACCTTTTAGAAAGAGAAAACATTTTTATGTTATGTTTTACTGATTTCACTTGTGGCATCATTGTAAGGGATTTACATTGTAATTGTATTTCTATTTAACATAATACAAACCTATAAATATTCATTTTTTTAAGGTTTACATTTTTAAATAATTTCATGCAATACTTTCTAATACTTTCATTACTATTTTCAATATGCTGTATAAATCTTACATGTTATTGTATGAACACTCATTTAAACTTTGGAAAAAAATGAAATACACATGTACACTGATTATTATGCAAAAAAGGCAAACATCAGAAAAAATATCAAAGTATACCTTATGAGATTATAGTTTTAACAAAATATATGATAATAATGAATTCCAGTTTAACCAATAAACAAAAGCGAGGCAAATTAAATCAAGAATGTGTCATATGAGTTATAATATAAATTCATGGACATGTATAATTGTATAAATGAACATGCAGCAAAACACGAGTGGACAATTTTATAAATAGACTTCAGAAGTTTTAAAATCATTTAACTTGTTTTCTTTGGCAGATTTCACAGTCATGTCTGGATTTGCATTTGTCTCTGTGTTTATTTCTGTAATTTCTTCATCATCAGAATCTTCTGATATTGACAAGTTCCTCAATTTGCCATTTGGAATGTTATGTTTAGCTATTGATGGCACCTGCTTATTCATTGCTTTTATTGAAATGTCATTTGGAATAAATTCATTATCAGCACCATCCTCTTTAACTAGCTGTCTAGCATTTTCAATTACACCAAGAAAACTCCTCAAACCTGGCAAAAACTGAAAGATTTGTTTAACTACTGATAAACGTCCTTTTAAAAGTTTAACTTCATTTTCTTTTTCTTTAAATTTTTCTTCAAGTTTATGTTTTTCTAGTTCTGTGTTTTTCATTTTAATTGTCAGTTCACTGATTTTTTCATCCTTTTCTTTACGAAGCTTTTGTATTTGGGAACAGTATCTCTCTTCATTATTTTGCATAATTTCCTTGCATTCTTGAAGACTGTTTTCTAAATAGGTAGAATGTAGGTGCATAGCATGCAAGTGTTTGTTAGCCTCTTGGATAGTTAGTTTACTGACCATTTTACAGGTTAAGTGTAGACTGATTAAACGAAAAGTAGAGATAATCCCATATTGAGTTGTGTTTGTTGAGCTCGTTTGTTGTACAGTTGGCAGATAGTAAAGTGAAACTAACCCTAGTAAAGGGTTGAATTAACGAAAATGTTGACCTCTAAAGCCTTGATAACAATTGCCTTTACTATGAAAATGTTTTTCTAATCTTTCTGTCAACAAAATTAACATATTTTCTGTGTTCAATTACGTTAATTCATAAGGATAATATATTTCTACAATTGGATTGTTTTGTTTAAATTGTTGTTATGTGAACGAGGTTTTGTTTCATTGACGCTGATGAACACTCTACAACAGATAAAAACGAAACTAGAAACGGAAACAGGTGCTCTAATTTAAACCAATGAAATGTCGTATTGCACAACCAGTAAAAAATGGTGATCCAATCATTTTGTTCTTTACATTTGTGGTTAGGTTATGCCTTTGGCGCCATCAGGGAAAAGAAACTAAAGGGATCAGTTGAGTGGAGATTGTCCTGCAATTTATAGAACAATGGCCAAAGTTAACATTTGCAATGTTAGGGTACTTGACAATCCATCACCATTTTTCAACCCTTTTCAGTTTGAAATTACATTTGAATGTCTTGAAGATCTCCCAGAGGGTAAGAAATATTTATTAAATTTAAATAAAGGTATAATAATAAGGAATTTCATATAAGTTTATTATTAATATATTGAATATATTTCAGCAAAATTTATGCACAAGGTCATTGAGGGGAAGAAAACGCATTCAAAACAGTCGAACCAAAAATCATGTTGCCTTTGTCAACGTTCGAGACTTCGTGTTCCATGAATCGCTATAAAAAGAAACCCAGTGGTATCCAATTTGACCGCCAATACTGTGCATTACATAATTTTGTCACACCCGCAATGTAACATTAGTAATACTGGTCTTGTTGTGTAGTCTTCAGGGGCGGATGCAGGAATTTTCGAAAGGGGGGGTGCTAACCCAGGGCACCAAGGGCAAAGGGGGGGTGCAAAACATATGTCCCGATACAAATGCATTGATCGGCAAAAATAAAGGGGGGTGCGCACCCCCGGAAACCCCCCCCTGGATCCGCCACTGGTCTTAACAAATCACAGTACAATTTATCAAGTGTTGAAACAAAGAGTATTAAATTGCAGGCAGTACACGTGAGCATGTGTGAAAACATATGAGATACAGATAGAAACGGTCTCCAAATTTGTTTATTTTCTAAAAAATTAGCGTTTTCTGTGGTAAAAGATTGTATAAAAACAAATTTAGGAAGTATACTGTTACAACACTATATGTCATATCACAAATTTTTCTGACTTAGTACAACGTATGGTTTCAGAGTAGATGCGTCTCAATGAAATCCGTCTCTTCCTTCAGTAGTATTGATATTTATGTGTCAAATCCTGCTTTTGTCCAAGAGTCCAAAATACAGTTGTATAAGAGCTTATTTCCAAATGCTTGTAGATAAGACTAATTAGTGTAAAACACATTTATTTTGTTTGGTTGGCTTGCTTGGTTTGATGGAATAAACATTTGCTTCAGCATAATTGAAATTAATCTGCAAAGAATATAGACTGGGCATTCAGAGTTAAACTGTACTAACATTGTCTTATAATGATTACATATATATATACAATTGGGTGTTCCTTCCTTACAGGATAACATCCAATCAAATTTAATTTTGAATATTATAATGTATACAGATTTAACTGTGCTTGAGCAAACATTAATTGAAACAAAGCAAGCAAGCCAACCAAAGCATTTGGAAATTAGCTGTGAATAAACATTACAAGTACACTAAGTCCAACATTGTGAAATGAATTAAAGCTTTAATTTTAGAGAATGTTTGTTGCATATAAAGACGTAAACCAAATCATGGCTTTTTGACCAGGTATTTTAAAAACCAGTTCAAGACCAGGGAAAAAACAATGTTCATTTAACTATAAATTTTCAGGCAAATTAGTTATTTTGAAGTGACTTTAGTTTATGTATTCCTTTAGGCTTTACATTATTTTTCAGACTTGGAATGGAAAATAATTTATGTTGGCTCAGCAGAAAGTGTAGATCATGATCAAACATTAGATTCAGTATTGGTTGGACCTGTGCCTGGTGGAAAACATATGTTTGTTTTTCAGGTAAGGATATAAATGAAATGTTACCCTGAAATACCACAACATTGAAAATCATATAAATGTCATGAAATTTTGTAATAGTTATCATTGGTTAATATGTCACTTCCAGATGTTGTGATCTTTTGTAAGCGATAAATTTGTCCTTGTAAAATATGTCCGGGCGGACCCAAATTCCTAGTATAAAATGTCCATGGTTACAAATTTTACTAGTAAATATAGTCTGATGTTAGTAAATTTTGTCTCCAGACTAATTTACCTAGGAATATAGGTCCATGTCATTAATAATCCTAGGTAAAAATGTCCATGTTAATAAAATGTAAGTAACCAGACTAACTTTCCTAGGAAATCATGTCCGTGTTATTAATATTAATAGGGCAAAATGTCCATGATTTTTAACCGGATTTTTGTGACAAAAATGTCGGTTATTGATTTGGGGATGTACGGCGGGCGGCCGGGCGGCGGGGCGGTCGGGCGGGCGGCAATCAAATGTTGTCCGTGCATTAACTCATGAACCGTTCAGCCAAAACTTTTAAAATTTTAATATGTTGTTACTGACAACTAAATGAAGGTCAAGTTCAATAATGGCGATTTTGACTTTTACCGTTCAGGAGTTATGGTTCTTGAAAGATTGAAAAATGGAGTTTTCAGTCGTGACCGTGCATTTACGCATGAACTGTTCTACCAAAGCTTCCCAAATTTAAATATGTTGTTACTGATGACAAAATGGAGGTCAAGTTTAATAATGACGATTTTGACTTTTACCGTTCAGGAGTTATGGTTCTTGAAAGATTGAAAAATGGAGTTTCCAGTTGTGTCCGTGCATTTACGCATGAACTGTTCTACCAAAGCTTCACAAATTTTAATATGTTGTTACTGATGACAAAATGGAGGTCAAGTTCAATAATGACGATTTTGACTTTTACCGTTCAGGAGTTATGGTTCTTGAAAGATTGAAAAATGGAGTTTCCAGTTGTGTCCGTGCATTTACGCATGAACTATTCTACCAAAGCTTCCCAAATTTTAATATGTTGTAACTGATGACAAAATAGAGGTCAAGTTAGATAATGACGATTTTGACTTTTACCGTTCAGGAGTTATGGTTCTTGAAAGATTGAAAAATGGTGTTTCCAGTTGGTCCATGCATTTTCTCATGAACCATTCAACCAAAGCTTTTGAAATTTTTATATGTTGTTACTGATGACAAAACAGAGGTCAAGTTCAATAATGACGATTTTGACTTTTACCGTTCAGGTGTTATGGTTCTTGAAAGATTGTAAAATGGCGTTTCCATTCACGTTGTTGCATTTACTCATGAACCATTCAATCTAAGCTTTTCAAATTTTAATATGTTGATACTGATGACAAAATGGAGGTCAAATTTGATATTGACGATTTTCACTTTCACCATCCATCAGTAATGGTTCTTGTGATATTGCCAAGACACAAATAAATATTAATAAATCCGGTTTGCTGTCGTTGTGACAGCCTCTTGTTATAATTTTAATTAAGGTTTAAAACTTAATTTTAACCAAACTAACTTTTTCCAGTACCTTTCATGTTTGATTTTGTTAAAGAGTTATGTAATAATATATGAAAAAAATATGTACCCAGACAAATTTTCCTAGGAAATCATGTCCATGATTTTTATAATTTTAATTAAGGTTTAAAACTTATTTTTAACCAAAATAACTTTTTCCAGTACCTTTCATGTTTGATTTTGTTAAAGAGTTGTGTAATATTATATGAAAAAAATATGTACCCAGACAAATTTTCCTAGGAAATCATGTCCATGTTATAATTAGGCCAATTAAAATTAATTGATAGATTTTCATCCCCGCCTGCCCCTCTGAAATCGCCCCGCCCCGAATTTTTTTATTTTATAAAATTTACGATTTCCGGATTTTGTTCATTCCCGTTACCGGTAACTGTTAAAATTTCGTTTCATTCAATGCTTCCTGTTTCAATTTTCGGTTTTGTACCTCGAGTAAATCTAACCAAAATGATTAAGTCGACCTTTCCGCTGCTCTATGATGATAACATCATTTTCCGAGAGTAAAGATTGATAACGAGAATGACATGAAATATTGGTGTTACGAGAAAAACGCTGTTTCCAAGACTGCAAATCGCGGTATGTCACAAATTTTTGTGATTAGAAAACTGCGGACTTTTTCATTTATGCAATGACTTTGTCTCAGGAAATTTAAACTGTAAATGATACCCAAAGCACAAGATTCGTGGAAACTATTGATACAGAAAACATGACTGAATTATAGATATTGAAACACAAGCACGAACTTGTCAGATTTATGACCGTTTATTGAATTTAAAAAGTCGAGTAACATACGCATTTTATTTATGCAAGACCTTTGATGTTACCCATGGCTGTCTTTTTATGTTGACAAATAGCAAATGTCCCAATACACCCAAAAAGACTCATTAAACAACAACTTTTTTTTTTATTATTAAGTTCATGTTTTACATGATGCATGTAATTATATTTTCATCTTGCATATAAAGTACCAACCCTATTATTTTCAACACTCTCTGAGTTTTCATTTTATTCTGTACTCATAATAATTGTGTTGCATACCAATGCATTTGCTTCATTTTATGGTAATACAAACCATTGTTTAGAAACCAAAATACATTTTGTGTAGGTACATGTAGTCTAACTGAAGAGAGTATTTCTCACACGTTTTTGTTGTTATGTTTTTAAAGCCGCAATTAGATATATTTATTTAAGGATTTGAAATATTATGTAAGATTCCTCATACTTGTGTATACATGATATAAGCTTATTATTACACTTGCATATATGAAGAACTCGTCACAAAAGGGTTTCATATGAAATAAAATTTAAAAAATAAAATCCTCCCACCCGCCCATTATTTTCAAAAATTTGGATGAAAATCTACTAATTAATTTTAGTTGGCCTTATTCCTAGATAAAAACATCCATATCATTTAATTTCAAAGGTTTATTTACATAAATGGTTTTAATATTGTTTTAGAGTTATGTATTAATATTTTTTAAATTTATGTCCCCAGACTAATTTTCCTAGGAAATCATGTTAATGTCATTATTATTCCTCGATAAAGACACCCATAATAATTATGTTTAAAGGTTAATTAACATGGCTTGTCTCGTTTTAATATTGTTTTAGAATTGTGTATTGATATTATGAAGAAAAAAAAATTTCCCCAGACTAATATTTCTAGGAAATCATGTCCATGTTCTTATTATTCCTAGGTAGAAACGTCCATGTTTGTTATTTTTAAGTGTTGTTTTGATATTGTTAAAGAGTTATGTATTTAGATTTAAAATAAAATATTTCCTAAGACTAATTTTCCTAGGAAATTTGGTCCACTTTCTTTATGTTAATTGGAAATCATTATCAAAACTTTCAATTCTTAACTAAGATGGAGTTGTTTATTCAATAGTTTTCATCATACCATTGTTTCTAGTAGAGATTTTTGTTTTTAAGATAATCAATGTTTAAATCACCAGTCATGATTCTATTGTTTTATATAGAACTGAAGCTCACTAAGTACCCTTCACATTGCATGATAATGAACTCATACAAGAAAATTTCAAAAATTATGTGAACTCTTTTAACAAGTTCAATATAAATAATACACATGTTTCAAAGTAAATCATTCAACAAAATGGAACAAGATGAATTCGACGACATCTTTCTGTACCTCAAAGAGAACAAGTACGTTGATGGTAAAAATGATAGTGAAAAACGGATTTTAAGAAGAAAAGCAAAGAACTTTTTGTTAGGAAGCCATGACAATTTATATTACACCAAAGACAGCAGAAAGAAGCAAGTTGTAACCAAAGAAAGATTAAAATCTGTATTGAGGTTATGCCATGTAGATTGTGGTTCACACTTAGGACGTGACAAAACATACCATAAAGTGAAAGAAAGGTAAGAATAAATAATATGTATCAGTATATTTTACGATTACAGCTAATTTCCTAATGCATGTAGAACAAAACTTTGGTTAGCTTGCTTGCTTTGTTTGTATATTGTACAATCATTATGATAACACCCAATGAAATTCAAATATGATATATACAGGTTAAATTATGCCTATATGAGTCAATCTTATTTGCAAAGCTTACACGTATAAACAATTATATTAACAAAGCAAGCAAGCCAACCAAAGTTTTACATTGCAAGCATTAGGAAATCAGCTGTAATTGAATAGAAAATAATTATTGTACATCTTGCAAAATATGTTGTCTGCCAAAATATTCAATTAGACTTATTAACATTATTGATGCAGCAATCAAACAACATTTTTCAAAATCAAAATCAAAATCACATTATTATCTTGAATACAACGCTAGAGCCAACAAATAGAATCTATGGATAGATAAATAGATAATCAATATTAAAATAACCACGATCACGTCCTCATTTTGTTGATTCACTAACGAATTTATATGACCTTCATCCTAGTTGGTCTCTCGTCCAGAACATGCATGCAATATTTGCCACTGGACATTAAGCAACCAACAATCAATCATTTATAGTTGATCTCTATTACAAGACGTTCATAGTTTATTCATTATCAATTTGTTGTTATTATGGATACAAGTATATGCATGAAATATTTGCCACTGGATAATATGCATCCAATAACTCACTATATTATAGTTATTCATCTTGTTCATAATGGAAGTTTTATTTACTATAAATGGTATAATTTTTGTAGGTATTTCTGGAATACAATAACTAAGGATGTCGGAGATTATTTAAAGTGCTGTGAGGAGTGTCAAAGGAACAACAAGAAAACAAAGACATCTGTCTCAGAAATGACACCAGTACCAGTACCAGAAAGAGTTTGGGAGAAAATAGGAATTGACCTTATTGGGCCGTTTCTCAACTCTAAGAAAAAACCATTATCAGCCAATGGTTATCGGTAAGTTATTATTAATATTTAAAAATTGTGTATTTATCGTAAAATGTTGTGTATAAAAAAACTTAAGGTCTGATTACGTACGCATTTGAACCCAACTGGTTGCTAAATTTGAATTATTATGGGACTATCTCATTTTCATTATTGATTAACCCATCCAAAAAAAAAATTCACACTCATGTTTTTCTATGGTACATATTGACTCTTTAAGACACAAAATAAACGTAGACTAATAAATTATTATTTTGGAATTAAACCTCTACATGTGACTATGGTCCAATATCATGAATATTATAAATACATTGATAGATTCAACATCTATAATTATAAAACAATGTTCAAAAAAATTAACGGTACCAATTTTCTTGCACCAGATGCGCATTTCGACAATACATGTCTCTTCAGTGATGCTCGTGGCCAAAATATTTGAAATCCAATGCTTATATAAAAGATGAAAAGCTATTATCCAAAAGGTCAAAAAGTATAGCCACATACGTGTAATGAATCAGAGCTTTGCATGAGGGAGATGCATTCCTTAATTTATTATTTTTTCTAATAATTTGTAACAGTAAATTTTAATAACTCAAAATTCCGTATATTTGTGCCAGTACCGATGTACTGGCTACTAGACTGGTGATACCCTCGGGGACTAATAGTCCACCAACAGAGGCATTGACCCAGTGGTAATAATAAAATTAACGGTACCAATTTTCTTGCACCAGATGGGCATTTCGACAATACATGTCTCTTCAGTGATGATCGTGGACAAAATATTTCAATGTTGGACCTTATTGATCATGATTTAAAAATATATAAAGTTAGATTCAACATACATTGTATTAAAGGATTACAAAAAAGCATTTTCTATTGAAGTCAAGCAGAAATTAATGTTGTACCTTTTCGGCATTAATGAGAATGAATGTTAAAACGGACAGGAATTCAATTTCTGTTGACATTTAACAATGTGTATTAATTTGGCCCTTTGCCATTTTAGAGTGGACGAATTTTAAAACAAACAACAAAATTAAAAATCAAAATAAAATGGTGGATCGGCATATCAAACGACCTAGCTAAATAAATTTTGTTAACAATATAAATAAGTTTAATTTATTATACGTTGGACCTCAATAAGGACCAATTTTAGAAAGGTGCACAAAATACCTAATCTAACTACATTGTTGAATTAAGGATGTACTTAGGAGACCTAAGGTAAAATTAAGTAAATCAGGAATTCAAAATTGATACTTTAAGCTGGAAGATTATTAGTTATAGATCAAAATAAGCTAAATAATATTGATAGGTCATGAAGCACCTTTTCGAGATAAAAATTTATGAAATATGGCGGGATTGGGCTGACTTGAACTTTTACCTTATATTTGAATTGGTATTATTAATTTGAGTCTTAAATCAAATATAGAAAATAAATAATTTGCTTAAATTTTGTCAGATGACCTTTTATGAGATATAAAGTTTTATGTTAAAAGATAAATAGGTGTAATGGGAAAACTATTTTACCTTGTATCGTATGGAAAAACACTGAGGACATTTGCCACTTATTCCAAAACCTCTCCGCCAAAGTACATAAAATTAAGAATGGAAATGGGGATTGTGTCAAAGAGACAACAACCCGACCTTAAAAAAAAACAACAGCAGAAGGTCACCAACAGGTCTTCAATGTAGCAAGAAATTCCCGCACCCGGAGGCGTCCTTCAGCTGGCCCCTAAACAAATATATACCAGTTAAGTGATAATGAACGCCATACTAATTTCCAAATTGTACACAAGAAACTAAAATTAAAATAATACAAGACTAACAAAGGCCAGAGGCTCTTGACTTGGGACAGGCGCAAAAATGCGGCGGGGTTAAACATGTTTGTGAGATCTCAACCCTCCCCCTATACCTCTGGCCAATGTAGAAAAGTAAACGCATAACAATACGCACATTAAAATTCAGTTCAAGAGAAGTCCTAGTACATACATTAGTACATGAAAGAAATTCAAGAACATTAAGACTTTAAAGTGTACTCTTTGAAATTGATCACAAAATAAATAATTTATAATCCTTGTAAAAGACTTTCTCGTTTCCCAAACGGTTTGAAACGTAATTATTCTTTAGAATTAAATCAGAAGTTTGTTGGTCTTTGATGTTCATATTGTTATTACTGAATTATTCTTCCTCTTTTTCTTCTTTTTTTGTCGTTTTAAAGACGAACATGACGAAAGGCTCTCCCAAACCTTCTTAGATTTACTTTGGGTTTCAGAAAATATTAAACTGTAATGTGTTTGGGAGCTATTAATCTTTCCTTTGTGTATTGGGGTTTACTTTCATGTATTTTGAGGGGACTAAAGAAGGTAGGGGTTTTCTATAGAAAAATATAGATTTTTTTTTAAAGTTCAAGAGACTCCCCTCCCCATCCCCTTCTTTTTACAAATTTTTAAACGCTAGGGATACCCAACCGCAACCATATACATATTAATGCATTGGTCAATTAAACAAATAAAAAGAAATATAGGGGAAGTCCCGGAGGGTCAACATCGTCTCCTCCTGACAAAGTATGAATTCTTTATTAAACAATCAAATCCCCATTAAGTTTTCTGGTATTTGCGTCCGTTCGATCGTCCGTTTGTCTGTCCCTTTTCTGGTGCAATTTTTTGGTCGAGGTAGTTATTGATGATGTTGAAGTCCAATCAAGTTGAAACTAAAATACATGTTACCTATCTTATGATCTTTCTTATTTTGATTCCAAATTAGAGATTTTACCCAATTGTCACGGTCCAAAGAACATAGATAATAATATTGCGGATGGGGCATCCTTGTACTGTGAGAGGCATTATTGTTAGTACTTAGATAATGCCATTAATTTTCTCTTTTAAATTCCATTACATTTTTCATTGTGCATGGGGCCTATTATAGCTTACTATGCGATATGGCCTTTTTCTCATTGTTAAGGGCCGTAAGGAGACCTATAGTTGTTAATTTCTGTGATATTTTGGTCTCTTGTAGAGTTGTATTATTGGCAATCATACTGCATCTTTTTTATTTTTGCTCGATGTTCGACCAACATGGGAATGATGAACTATGAGTGCTTGATTCGGTTGACTTCAAATAATTTCTTGTTTTTGATGCAACATTACCTGTGGCTAAGTATAGCTATATACTTTATATACTTAAAGATATAAGTTTCCTTCAAATATGTTTTTATTGATTTTTTCTTACTTTTGTAGGTATGTATTAACCTGTGTAGACTATACATCAAAATGGCCTGAAGCTTTCCCTATATATTCAAAATCCACAGCTGAAGTTGGAAGCAAGTTATATAGTACAATTTGCAGGTTTGGGGTCATGAGAGAAATTGTATCTGACCAAAGTGGAGAATTTAACAGCAAATTAATAACATATATTTGTGATACACTAAAAATTAAGCACATTACCACCTCTCCGTACCACCCACAAGCTAACGGAATGGTGGAAAAGTTTAACCAGACCTTGAAGGGAATGATTAACAAGACAATTTTAGATAACTCCCAAGATTGGGATCAACATATTGAAAAATGTCTGTTTAATTACAGAACATCATACCATCATTCAACCAAATTCACACCATTTTACATCATGTATTTAAGACAGGCAGTACTGCCTAATGAGACATTAGATAATTATGTGGAAAATGTAGGTGATGAAGCTGTAGAAAATAGTGCTGAGAATATTATATCAAATCTGGAAGTTGTTCGTCAAGAGGTCGGTGAAAAATTAAAACAAAATGTAGATAAAGCTCAAAAAAGGCAGAAGGAGGCATATGACAGACGGCATAATGTTGACACTAAATCATATGAAATTGGTCAATATGTTCTGCTGAAAAATTTTCGTAGGAAAGCTGGTATGGCTACTATAGAACAGAGAAAATATATTGGTCCATACAAAATAATACAGTACAAAGGCAAAGGGAATTTTGTTCTTTGGAACAATGAACAGTCCAAGACAGTCGGTCCTCACAACCAGAAGAATTTTAAACTGTGGATAAGTAATCCAGAAAGCGAAAATAATGATAACACCGGAGATGATGAACAGGATGACCAGACTGGTGATGACCAGACTGGTAACAGTACACAACAGGATGAGGAGGATGTGGATTGTGAAGATGCCGGAGGGGAGGATAAAGATGACAGTGTGTTTCTAACCCAGAACAAATTCATGGAGGAAAATGATGAAACAACAGATGATAATGCAGTTGCAAGTAATTTTAATTTGTCACAATCCAGTATAAATTCAGAATCCGAAGCTGAACGTCAAGTAGAAAGGAAATCACGAAAAAGAAAGGAAAAGAAAAAGACGTGATTCCAGTATTTATGAATACAGATAAAACATCTACATGTATTTTCTGACTTCAAATAAACATATATATGTATATAAATTTGCAGCTGATAATTAAAATGCATTTTGTTAAAAGTTGTATTTTTTCATAGTCAATCTATTGCATTGTATTTATCCATTTATCCGGTAAAAAGTGTTCATTTTCTTTTGCTTCCAGAATGTAATTTGCTCACAGACATTTTTTTCTAGGTAAACAAGTCCATGATCATAATTTTACTAGAAAAACATGTATTAGGACAAATTTTCCTAGGAAAATAAATGCCAGACTTATTTTACTAGCTATGGACTTATTTTCCTAGGAGAATTTGTCCTAGGACTTATTTTCCTAGTAAAATTATGGCCATGGACTTGATTACCTAGGGGAAAATGTCCGGCGGACTAATTTTCCTACCGGACCAAATTTACTGTTACACTTTCAGTTGTTTGTCAGTTTTCATTTTTGCAGCAGCCATGCATAAAATGACCCAATTTTAGTAAGAAACACAATGATTGTCAGTATATGTAATGCATTATGAAATGATATGGATTGGAAACTTATCTTCCTTAGTGTCATATAAAAAAATTGTGTACCATAACATCTATATACATGTATGTACATAACTTAGTGTCATATAAAAAAATTGTGTACCATAACATCTATATACATGTATGTACATAACTTGAACACAAACTATAATTACATTATCAAGGCTAATCAAGAGGTTGGCCTGGAGTCTGATAGATCTTAAAAATTGACATTGAGCTGTTTAAATCCCAGTGTCACTGTGGCGATAGGAATGTAAAGAAAGTAAAAAAAAATTCCTCAGCCCTTGTCTGTGAAACACAATGAGATTTTGATGAACACAATAATCTTTCACCTATTGGTGGCCATTGGCTGTTGTCTGCTCTTTGGTCGGGTTGTTGTTGCCTTGACACATTCCCTATTTCCATTCTCAATTTGACCTACATACGTATGTTCATTGGGGTTAAATTAAAATATTGTTTGTTTGCCCTTTACCAACCGACCCTATAAATTGGTTCCGCCTGAAAATCTTTTATTTGTATTTACCAGCTAGATTTTAATTTATTTTTCCGTTCCTACAAAAATTCATATATTTGTATTTCCTGCTCAAAACATTTTTACCTGAATCCTCGGGTTTTATCTTTCCCGTTATAAGGTCTATTCCGTTTGGTATCATGTGAGCGTTAAACATGAACACTTGCATTTAGATTTCAAAGCATTTGTTTGAAATCGATGTTGAATGCTTTGAAATCATGATATGACGAATGTTACTCTGTCTTTTTATACTTGAAGAGTAGGGTTCATTCAAAAAAAAGTTCGTCCAATACAAAATTATCAACAAAATTATCAACGTGTGTACAAAATATTTTCTAAACGGACGTTGTATCCTATGAAGGAATGGCCTTTGGTGATCTGTAGATCAGGATGATTATGTTTACGATGCCTTCGAACAGCATTGATATATTATTTATATCTGACATGAACCAAAGGTCTGTAAAGTGGAGAATATTTGGCAGTAAAATCGCCAAGTTTTTCCATAGAGATCATTTATGAATGCAATGTAAAGTATGTGACAATTGAGTTTCAAGAAATTCAAGTCTTGTATTATTTTTATTGAAAACCCAGGCACACACGAAAATTTAAACACTCTAGGGACTTTTTCTACTAGTAATGTATGTCTGCCAAGACATATTTTATCAGGAAAAAGTTATCTCTTAGTTACAGAAAACCTTACGGTCGAGGTAAGCTTACAAGGTACAAATGTGCATAGTACAGAATATTAGTGTAAGTTAAAACTCTCAAAAGTTCCAGGCATATAAACGTTGAAAATATGACGCACAGCAATATTTGAAAACAAAACAGTAGTGTATATGAATTAATTTCACATTCTACATGATAATTTTTTTCAAAACTTCCTGGGACTTTATACTTATAGTCACAGAAACTTATCAGCAAAAGCATACTTAACAAAAGCAATACAGACAAAAATGACGTCATGCAGATTTGAATCTATAAAATAAAATAGTATACATGTACCTTCCTGACTACCAATGACAAAAAATGTACCAAGCTAAGTTATTTTTTGGGAATGAAAAATAAAATATTTTACCGACCTACCTACCCTGTTTCAAAACATAGGGTCGGAAAAGGGCAAACAAACAATATTTTAATTAAGGCCTTGTATTATATGATTTTATTATTAATTCTTTTCTACATTGAAGGCAGGACCACCAGATATATCAAAAATACCATATAAAGATGCTGTTGGTGTAACGGTAGTATTGTTGACATGCTCCTATAGAAACAAAGAATTTATTAGAGTAGGATATTATGTAAACAATGAATATACAGATCCAGAACTGAGAGAAAATCCACCAGAAAATATACAGTTTGAAAAAGTATGTGCAAGTATTAACAAAACTAAATTAAACTTGAAAGCTTCTAAAAGAAATAGACATTTTGAACTAAAGATAAAAACCAATGCATGCTTTGTAGATAAAAACAGCTATGATTAACATTTAACTGGTCATAATCTACTAGACCTAATTACCCTTTTGTGTAATAACTTAAGTTGTCTCTGGTGATGATTTAAGTAATGACAGACACATTTGCATGTTTAAATACGCCTATTGCTTTGATTTGGATGAATGATAAAATGGGATTCCCCTCTGACAATGATGGCGTTTTGATTATAATGATTATAATAATATTTATTCAAAAGGCAATATATACAAACATATTGAGAATCCAAAGTACCTGAAATGTTACAAATGGTTTCACACCGTGTATCATCAGAGAGTATAGCGGGTATAGGTACTAACCAAGCGGGCGTGATCAATTTTGACCTCACACAGTAACGAAAATCTTTGTTTTGTTCACATAATATCAATGTGTACCTCAATCTAAACATAATTGTTGTTTTAAGAAATGATTTGGTCTTAGGTTGATGATTAGAGATGTCTCATTATTTTCCAAATGATACCTGTACGATGATACACAGTGTTTCATATATTTCTTTACATTTAGACTTGTGTATTTTTGTTGTTTTCAGTTAGAAAGAAGTATTTTAGCAACATCACCTAGGGTGACAAGATTTAAAATTGACTGGGATGACAATGCAGCAGAAAATGGAGAAAATGTTCCTCCAGTACAGAATATAGACAGTGAATCAAATCAATTTCAGTCTCCGGCAGGGTTAATGAAGGATGTTCTGTCAAGTAAACCATCCCCTTCAGCATTTAATACTGACAGTATAAGTAACACTATGGGTACTGATATACCAATGGAATGAAGAATGTATTATATCAACTTGTACTACTTCAAATATCAAGTTTTGCAGGGAACGTGGAATTTTGATTTGAAAACACGAAAGATGAGATGGACTTGCAAATGTGCAGCTATTTATTTAGATTGTCTTGTGAGACACTGGATTATAATGTTATTGTATAGTGCATGTATGTATCAATGGTAGGAAATAATCTGTTTCATAGAAACAAGGAAGGTCACATGTTACCTGGCTTACAAGTTACATGTACATGTAGTTAATTAACATTCTATTTATTCAAATATTGTGGTAAGGCTTATATCAATTTTCTCTTTGAGTCTTTATCATCATCTTTTTTTTCTTTTTTTCATATTCTCTTATAAAACCACTTATCCTATGAAGTTGTCAAATTTTAAAATGTAATCTCTTCTGAAACTACAAGGTGGCCTTTTTTGTTGTTGAAAATAATGGTTGTTTGATGCTTGGAAGATCAAAAGAAGCTTAAGGATTCTCATTTGTGGCACCATAAAATGTTATACAGAAAATTCCCATTGTAATATTTGTCTGAAACAACTCAGCCAAATTATAGAAAAGGAGCCTCATGTTAATCTTCTATTCTTTAATTTTTGTTTTAAAAGTATACGTTTTTTTGCAACCAAACTGAATTTTTGTTATATATCATGATGTTATTCACTAATTGTTGGAGCATGCTAGGCAGCAATCATGCATAATTATGAGAATATAGATAACTTTCCATTATAAAGATTTACATTTAAGATATGTATATCAATAAGAAGCATGTCTTCTAGTGCTTTTTGTATATATGTCAATCTTACAGAATTAGTGCTTTCTTCATTATTATGTTGTATTGAAATATAATACCCAAACTCATTCAAGTATACTAAACTTTCTTGCAATTTGTTGTTCCATTAGAATTAAAACATTTGTTGTAAACTTATAAATGTTCATGTATTAATACTACAGGTAGTCTGTTAAAACAGCTTGTACTTCACATGACTTTTATGGGGAAGCATAAGTGTCCCCTGGAAATTTTTTGTTTTAACATATGACAGTTTTTAAAACAAATTCAAAATGAAGTAGAATAGTCTATTTGCTAATAAAAAGATGCTTCATGTGGTTTGAAAGCCATTACATCAGATAACACTGCAATAACTGTACATCTCCTTCGAGAACACTATTTTTACTATCAGAACCTGTACAGTACAACATTTGTAGGGGCACTGATAATTGATTTATATGAGAGATAGAAATGTGATTATTGTGAAATGAACATTTCATTTTTTTCATGACAGGGCCTTTTATAGCCAACTAAACAATATGGATTTTTCTGATTGTCAAATGCCATTCTATTGCCTATAATATAACTTCATGATGTTGTCTTACTTTAATGTTTTACTGATATTCCAATTTAAAGGAACATATCCCATTGAATAAAATTTAATCATGTGAGTAGAAAATTAATTTAAAAAAATACTTTATAGGGCAAGGTTAACAGATATTTTAGGTACATTATTACATAATAATAGAAGTGATTATATTCAATTGTATCATATTTGTTTAATTTCCATGTAAATGTTAGTTTTCATCCATGTTTACTCTTATAATAGGTACTGTTCCTAAGATAGTATTCATAACTTATTTTTGACACTTATTCATCTTTGACAGTTCTGAAACCTATATGAATGTATTTGTATCCCACCTTCACTTCATTGTTATGAGTTAATCTGTTTTATGTTTACATTTAGACAAAGATGTATAACTAGCAAACATCTATATTATAATTTATATGTTTTGACATCCTGAAAAATAAATAAAAAATTACAATTAAGTCTGTTGTAGGTTTATTTATTGTTAATTATTTACATTCAGTATACAATTCACACTAGTCTAATCATTTATTTAAGGGCATACGATACAGTTACAGGGGAGATAATGACGTTGCTAACTTAAAATGTTATTTCCGCGACGTCAAACTGACTTATCGGGAAAAGATGCAGTTTTCGACTGATTTGTATCATTCAAACTGATTTAACTTGAAAACGAATTCATGGACCCCTCTTTTTTAAAATGACATTTGGTTTGATTACCTAAGAAGATTATGTGTACCAATTTTCATGAAAACGTAAATAGTTCAATTTTTTAAAATTTGATAAATATACAGCAAAAAATGACGTTTTTTTCTACATTCATAAACAATTGATAAATTTAAGTTATTTCTGAACAAATAAAATCATAAATTTATAGGATACTTATATAAAAGAGAAATTACAAATAATTTAACAAAAAACAGACCGTGTTTTTCTTTTAAAACAAAAAAGTTATGCACTTCTTTCGGAAGGAAAAATACATCCACAAATCTGAATTTTGAGCAAATATCTGAAATTTCAACCTCATTTTCCTCAAAAAGTAGCACATGAATGAATATTTTTATTACATATTTGATTTAATCAGGCAAAAAATTGCCTATATGCAAATTTTCATCAACATGTAAATACGGAATCAAAACTGTATCGTATGCCCTTAATGCATGTCAAACGAATCACTGATTCTGATATTTATTTCCAATCAAATTGACATCAGAGGTATTTAAAAACAAAATTCATGGCCATTTATTCTCTGAAATAATGTTTAGTGTTTGTCAATATTTTGCTACAGTAAGGCATGTGCTTCTTTAACAGGTATCTTCAATGGTTTGCAAAGGTTGTTCTTGTGACCCCTTGAAGCATTGAATATTCAACATTGTCTACACAAGGTATTCATTTCACCACATTAAAATAACCTTTAAAGGGATGACAATGTTGAATATTTACTTGAAGAAAAAAAAAGAAAACCTATTTTTTATTTCAACCAAATTAGACTTGAATTATCCTTATGGTATGAAATATTGATTTTGTTTTTATTCCGGTCAGTCAACAAACATAGGTGCTATATAACTCAGTTTTGGCTTATATCTCAAACAATAAAGCAGAGACTAACTTCAGTAACTTCAATTTTTCTTTGCTAGAAGATAATACCTACCTACTTGATGTCTCTTCCTTTGAGTAGAATTTGGGCAAACCAGATGTTTTTAAGTGTGGCCATAAATAGCAAAAATGATCAGCAATTCATATCTACAGCTCTTCTATAAAAGCATGCAAAACAAAACATTGATCAACTTGCTTGCTATCTTTGCAAACAATAGGTAGGCGGAGTTTCGGTATATACTGGGATTTGATTGGACAATAAGAATTGACATGAAATGAATCTAATGTTTATTGTCCAATCATATTCCAGTAAATAGTAAACACTGAAATAGACTACATACATGTCGTTTACAAATATCAAAACAAATATAGCAAGCAAGTTAATCAATTGTTTGTTTTGCATGCTTTAATAGAAGAGCCGTAGGTCAAAAGACAAAATTTGTCAATGGATCCCTTATAGGGAGTTTTGTGTTTGGAAAGATTAGAACTCGTTCTAAATCTTTACAGTTACTTAGGCACTGGCCTCCCTTACAACATGACAGGTTAGCTACTATTACTAAATGTATTCACACTGAAATATAGTTCCCTATAGTTCTCATGTATGTGCACATAATACACATATAAACTGAAAAAATGGGTATATTTTGGAGCAGTTTATTTAAGAATGTATGTCATTAAGGTGCGTAGATGTGCAGGCTTTTTTTTTTTTTTTAAACATTTTGATTAGGTTATTGAGTACTGATACAATACTAGTATGATTGACAACTGTCTTTATCAACAAAGGTAGACCTTTAATAACAATGCCCCACCTCCTAAACTGTCAATCAAATTGACCACATTACCTTTCAACCTCTGAGTTACATAATTATACAAATCCTTCAATACAAATATTTGACCTCATAATTGAATACACAAATGTTTATATTAGATGTTTGATATAAGTGATTCTGTAAATTATGTCTGAAAGATAAATGATAAATGGATTAACAAGATCTTTAAAAAAATGAAATATGAATATAAATATGAATATAAATATAAATATATAAAAGGTATTCAAGTAAGGCCTATAATTTACTTAATAAATTTCCAATAATCATCTGTAAGATTAGTTCACTTGTATTTTTTTATCAGGATTTGGCTTGAAGCAGTTTTAAAATTTTTAAACTTTTAATTATAACAAACCATTGTTTATTAGTTTATTCCCCATCAATCGATATCATAATGTCTATTTTAGTCATTTGAATTTTTATTAGAAATGAATATATTTTTGCAATCAAGAAAGAATCCACATTTCATTAAAATTAGTTTTTATACGACCGCAAAATTTGAAAAAAATTTCGTCGTATATTGCTATCACGTTGGCGTCGTCGTCGTCCAATTACTTTTAGTTTTTCGCACTCTAACTTTAGTAAAAGTGAATGGAAATCTATGAAATTTTAACACAAGGTTTATGACCACAAAAGGAAGGTTGGTATTGATTTTGGGAGTTTTGGTCCCAACATTTTAGGAATTAGGGGCCAAAAAGGGCCCAAATAAGCATTTTCTTGGTTTTCGCACTATAACTTTAGTTTAAGTTAATAGAAATCTATGAAATTTTGACACAATGTTTATGACCACAAAAGAACGATTGGGATTGATTTTGGGAGTTTTGGTTTCAACAGTTTAGGAATTAGGGGCCAAAAAAGGGCCCAAATAAGCATTATTCTTGGTTTTCGCACAATAACTTTAGTTTAAGTAAATAGAAATCAATGAAATTTAAACACAATGTTAATGACTACAAAAGGAAGGTTGGTATTGATTTTGGGAGTTTAGGTCCCAACAGTTTTGGAATTAGGGGCCAAAAAGGGACCCAAATAAGCATTTTTCTTGGTTTTCGCACCATAACGTTAGTATAAGTAAATAGAAATCTATGAAATTTAAACACAAGGTTTATGACCATAAAAGGAAGGTTGGTATTGATTTTGGGAGTTTTGGTCCCAACATAATAAGGGGCCCAAAGGGTCCAAAATTAAACTTAGTTTGATTTCATCAAAATTGAATAATTGGGGTTCTTTGATATGCCGAATCTAACTGTCATGACTGTGTATGTAGATTCTTAACTTTTGGTCCCGTTTTCAAATTGGTCTACATTAAGGCCCAAAGGGTCCAAAATGAAACTTAGTTTGATTTTGACAAAAAATGAATCAGTTAGGTTCTTTGATATGCTGAATCTAAAAATGTACTTAGATTCTTGATTATTGGCCCAGTTTTCAAGTTGGTCCAAATCGGGGTCCAAAATTAAACTTTGTTTGATTTCATCAAAAATTGAATAAATGGGGTTCTTTGATATACCAAATCTAACTGTGTATGTAGATTCTTCATTTTTGGTCCTGTTTTCAAATTGGTCTACACTAAAGTCCAAAGGGTCCAAAATTAAACTTAGTCTGATTTTAACAAAAATTGAAATCTTGGGGTTCTTTGATATGCTGAATCCAAAAATGTACTTAGATTTTTAGCTCACCTGTCCCAAAGGGACAAGTGAGCTTATGCCATCACTTGGCGTCCGTCGTCGTCTGTCGTCGTAAACTATTTCAAGAATCTTCTCCTCTGAAACTACTGGGCCAAATACTTTCAAACTTTAACTGAATGTTCCTTAGGGTATCTAATTTATAAATTGTATCCGAAGTTTTGATCTATCAACAAACATGGTCGCCATTGCTAAAAATAGAACATAGGGGTCAAATGCAGTTTTTGGCTTATAACTCAAAAACCAAAGCATTTAGAGCAAATCTGACACGGGGTAATATTGTTTATCAGGTCAAGATCTATCTGCCCTGAAATTTTCAGATGAATCAGACAACCCGTTGTTGGGTTGCTGCCCCTGAATTGGTAATTTTAAGGAAATTTTGCTGTATTTGGTTATTATCTTGAATATTATTATAGATAGAGATAAACTGTAAACAGGAATAATGTTCAGCAAAGTAAGATTTACAAATAAGTCAACATGACGGAAATGGTCAGTTGACCCCTTTAGGAGTTATTGCCCTTTATAGTCAATTTTTAACCATTTTTCGTAAATCTTAGTAATCTTTTACAAAAATCTTCTCCTCTGAAACTACTGGGCCAAATACTTCCAAACTTTAATTGAATGTTCCTTAGGGTATCTAGTTTGTAAATTGTATCCGAAGTTATCATCTATCAACAAACATGGTCGCCATTGCTAAAAATAGAACATAAGGGTCAAATGCAGTTTTTGGCTTATAACTCAAAAACAAAAGCATTTAGAGCAAATCTGACATTGGGTAATATTGTTCATCAGGTCAAGATATATCTGCCCTGAAATTTTCAGATGAATCAGACAATCTGTTGTTGGGTTGCTGCCCCTGAATTGGTAATTTTAAGGAAATTTTGCTGTTTTTGGTTATTATCTTGAATATTATTATAGATAGAGATAAACTGTAAACAGAAATAATGTTCAGCAAAGTAAGATTTACAAATAAGTCAACATGACGGAAATGGTCAGTTGACCCCTTTAGGAGTTATTGCCCTTTATAGTCAATTTTTAACCATTTTTCGTAAATCTTAGTAATCTTTTACAAAAATCTTCTCTGAAACTACTGGGCCAAATACTTCCAAACTTTAACTGAATGTTCCTTAGGGTATCTAGTTTGTAAATTGTATCCGAAGTTGTGATCTATCAACAAACATGGTCGCCATCGCTAAAAATAGAACATAGGGGTCAAATGCAGTTTTTGGCTTATAACTCAAAAACCAAAGCATTTAGAGCAAATCTGACATGGGATAATATTGTTTATCAGGTCAAGATCTATCTGCCCTGAAATTTTCAGATGAATCAGACAACCTGTTGTTGGGTTACTGCCCCTGAATTGATAATTTTAAGGAAATTTTGCTGTTTTTGTTTATTATCTTGAATATAATTATAGATAGAAATAAACTGTAAACAGCAATAATGTTCAGCAAAGTAAGATCTTCAATTAAGTCAATTTGACCAAAATTGTCAATTGACCCCTTAAGGAGTTATTGCCCTTTAAAGACTTTTTTCACAATTTGTTCATCATGTTGACTTGCTTTAAAAAAATCTTCTCCTTTGAAACTGCTGTATCAATTTCAGCCAAACTTAGGCTAAATGAGTTTCAGAGTATCTAGTATAAATTTTATATTTTATTTCCTTGTATGTCAAGAAACATAGCTCCTATGGCTAAAATAGAACATAGGAGAAAATGATTATTTTTTTTGGCTTTTGAAGAAAATAGGACGATCCAAAAAACATTTGAATAAATTGAAAAGCCAAAATAATCATTGATGAGAGATTTAACCAAAAGAATTAAGGTGAGCGATTCAGGCTCTTGAGAGCCTCTTGTTTATTATGGGCCCAGTTTTCAAGTTGGTCCAAATCAGGATCTAAAATTATTATATTAAGTATTGTGCAATAGCAAGTCTTTTCAATTGCACAGTATTGCGCAATGGCAAGAAATATCTAATTGCACAATATTGTGAAATAGCAAATTTTTTTTTAATTAAAGTTATCTTTCTTTGTCCAGAATAGTAAGCAAGAAATATCTAATTGCAAAATATTGTGCAATAGCAAGATTTTTTTTTAATTGGAGTTATCTTTCTTTGTCCAGAATCAACTTAAATCTTTGTTATATACAATATACAATGTATATTCACTTTTTACTACCAACTGATAAATTAAAATAATCTTTACCATTCAGTGATAACAAGCAGTTTTTTTACATCTTAATATTTTATGATGTATTTAAATGAGTAGTTATTGTTGCAAACTCCATTAGAAATTTTAATTGAGATTAGTTTTGGAATAAGGGAAAGGGGGATGTGATTAAAAAAATTGGGTTCAAGTTTTCTCATTTGAAATTTCATAAATAAAAAAGAAAATTTCTTCAAACATTTTTTTGAGAGGATTAATATTCAACAGCATAGTGAATTGCTCTAAGAGAAAACAAAAATTTTAAGTTCATTAGAACACATTCATTCTGTGTCAGAAACCTATGCTGTGTCAACTATTTAATCACAATCCAAATTTAGAGCTGAATCCAGCTTGAATGTTGTGTCCATACTTGCCCCAACCGTTCAGGGTTCAACCTCTGCGGTCGTATAAAGCTACGCCCTGCGGAGCATCTGGTTTAATTTGTTAAAGTTGAAAAAGTACATTTTCAATGCCGTGTTGAAAAATACTTTAAAAATTGATCAAAAGGCACTCTACAACTTTTAATCTTCAATGTCATATAACCTATGTTTCAACTTACAAAATGCCCCAAAACAACATTTTTAGATTATTTTTGTTGACACTTAAACGTTCTTAGCTGTTGGTCTAGATTTGATGTTTTACAAGGATAGTAACATTTACTTAGAAGAATTCTTGATTTGCAATTTTTTGTTTTTTTTTGCAACATGATCAGAACTGGCAACATTATTTGGATAAGATATAAACTGCAGTTTAGATAAAATTGTGCAAATTAAGAGACCCATATTACTTAATTTGAGCTTATTTTATCCTCATACTGGAAAAGCACTTTTCCTTCTAAAGACCTGCTGTTAATGCAATTTTCAGCAATAGTGCTTTATTAATGTTCATTTTCCCCCACCATACCTTAATATGAAATTATTCAAACGACTCTTCTAATCTTTCCATGAGTGATTTCCATCACTTTGATTTTGCTAAAACCAGTGACATCATAAGTAAAATTTTAAATACAATGAAATATATATCTGCTGAATATATGATAGATGGACAGATATTTTACCTGGCAAAAGGATCAATGTTCAACATGACCGTATTAATCATCAATGTATCACTTATATGAGTTATTGCTCTTGAAGGATGATTTTTATACGACCGCAAAAATTAAAAAAATTTTGGTTGTATATTGGTATCATGTTGTGGTCATCAGCGTAGTCCGAAGAAATATGGTTTCCTGATAATAACTTTAGTATAAGTAAATAAAATCAATAAAATTTTAACACTATGTTTATAACCACAAAAGGAAGGTTGGGATTGATTTTAGGGGTTATGGTCCCAAAGGTTTAGGAATAAGGGGCCCAAAACAAGCATTTATCTAGTTTCAAGACAAAAAGTTGTGTATGAGTATTTCAATTGCTTTGAAATTATACCACAATGTTTAATACCATAAGTTGAAGGCTGGGATTTATTTTGAGGGTTATGGGGCAAACAGGATAGAAAAGTTTCTGGATAATAACTTGTGAGTTAACTCTGACATTTTACCACAAGTTTCCAGGGATGTCAAAAACCCAGGTTTTGTGAGTATTGCCCAGCCCAGCCCAGAGGGAAATACTGGGAAAACCCGGGTTTTTACTGGGTTTTAGTGGGTAAATACTTTGCCAACCCTGCAAGTTTCCATATAACAAAGGGAAGGTTGGGGTTAATTTCCCTGAACATGTAGGAATAAGGGGCCAAAAAGATACATTTTTGGGATACGATTACTTTTAAGCAATCTAGACTTATAACATTGACTCAGGCCCATGCCCTCACGTCAACCGTTTTATTCTAAACATCAAGGAACATCTCAGATTCTTGAGATTGTCTTGCTTTAAATGTTATAAAAAACAAAAGGATTGAATTTAAACAACTGTCCTAAGGCTATAATTTTCTTCTCATAATCTTCATGTTTCGATATTTCCCTTGACTTGTATGTGTGTTTTTTTACAACACGGAAAATTAAGCAGTATTTATTTTTAGTGTTTTTATAAATTTAGAAACACGTCAGAGGGAATTCCCCAGTTTTGTTGATAACATGCAAGAGTTCCCTGAATTCCGATCGATAAATCTATTTCTGTCATATAAGAACTGAAGTGGAGTTTTCTTATATGTCACCTTTATGAAACTGATATTTGATATTGTACTTCCATAAAGAAATGGAGGTTGTTTACAGCTTTTATATTAATGCTAGCAAGACAAATCTTTGATTGGCTTGCTTGCTTTGCTTGTATCAATGTTTGCTCAAGCATGGCAGTTAAGATAGGCGGGGCTTCAGCTTGTATACATCATACTTAAATTTTATGGGACGTAATGTTTGAGGTTAAGGACACTAAATTTTTAAAACATCACAGGATGTCAAATATAAAGTGCAATCGTAGAAATGGAATCCAAAAAAATGTATTTCGAAGATATGCATTTTCATCATCCAACTTAAAAGACTGCCAAGTACTTTTAAAACAAAATAGCTATTCGAACACACCTACTCTGATTTTGTGATTCATTACATAGGTATTTGAAAGTTTGACCCATATATTTCATCTTTTAGTACTGTGATTTTTTTATGTTATAAAGTCAACCTGTAGCTTTGCTATATAAAAATGATAGAATTTGAAGCGAGATAGTGTATCAAATATTCTTGCTTTGTACGTTTTCAAGACAAAATATTCATCTCAAACACACCCTAACATAAGAAGGTGCACTTGATTTTCTAATAAAAGGGATAAATTAAGTAGGGGGGAAATGACTTAATTCATCCCTTTTATTTATTATGTCCATTGTTATTGAATATTGCGCACTTTGGATTAATTTTAGCTTGTAAACCTTCAAACTGATTGTTCTTTGTTTATAGAGAAGGCGATAAATGCTTTCTGTAATGTTTACTATAGTAACATTTTTTTTTAAAAGTTAATAGAAACAAATAAAATAATAATTTTCTTCTCAAAAATACGAAGTGTTTTATTGTATAAAACAAACATTTTTTTCAATTTATCTATTACATAGTTAAGCAGAACAATTAGATATCAAGTCGACGACATGGTTATCTATCAAGTTGGATGAAGAAAATGCATAACTTCCGATTTTTTTTAAAATTACTACGGACGGAGAACATATCAATCTATAAGTTCAGTTATTATCGTGTCTGCCGTTCCATTATGTGACTCAAGAAAAAAAAAATGGTAACAATTGTATCAAAAAGAGAAAATCGAGTGAACCTTCTTATGTTAGGGTGTGTTTGAGATGAATATTTTGTCTTGAAAACGTACACAACAAGAACATTTGATAAATCATCTTGCTTCAGATTCTATCATTTTTATATATCAAAGCTACAGGTTGACTTTATAACAAAAAAATCACAGTACTAAAATATGAAAAACATGGGTCAAATGAAATACCTATGTAATGAATCACAAAATCAGAGTAGGTGTGTTCGAATAGCTATTTTGTTTTACTAAAAGTACTTGACGACAGTCTTTTAAGTTGGATGATGAAAATGCATATCTTCGAGAAAAAACAAATTTTCTACGATTGCGCTTTATATTTGTCAACCTGTGATGTTTTAAAATTTAGTGTCCTTAACCTCAAACATTACGTCCAATAAAATTTAAGTATGATGTATACAAGCTGGGGCCTATCATAATTGCCATGCTTGAGCAAACATTGATACAAGCAAAGCAAGCAAGCCAAGCAAAGATTTGTCTTGCTAGCATTAATGTAAAAGCTGTAATTTAATATACGTCCTTGCTGAATCTACCTCCGTTATATATCGGAGCACTCCCACTTGGGGATATATGGTTTTAAAATATTTACAGATATTTACAGTGTGGTGTGGTGCTCAAGTTTAAAAAAACCTTGCATACAGGTAAAACTGTGAATTTTAAGAACAATTGTTTAAAATTATGTGCTATTTACATCATTTATGAATTGATTCTACCTAGGTTGGAGTTTATGATTTTAAAAACAGTTTTGATCCCTTTTTATGACACGTTACTATCATATGTTTAATAGATTAAAGGATTTAAATGTGAAAGAAAAATGAAAAAATCAAAGGGTAAAAGGTAAAAATAAGTACGGTAGATCAAACAAAAACAATAAGAATGGGATTAAATATATGGCAGTATGGTAATAGCCGTTTTAAGAGATAATGTAACCAATTTTAATGTAACCTTGCTACAAATCACAAGTCTATGGTTTGTTTAGGTAGTTATGCGTATAGTTTTCTTGGCTTGAAGGGGTATCAGATTGAATGGTTGCTCTGGATTCCCCACTCCATTGATTAATTTGAAACTCACGAGATCCTTTCTATGTCTGTCTGCTATTGAGGGTTATTGTTGTTGCATAATTTTAAATCATACAATGCATCATTTAAATTAAAATAAATGTAGTCCATAAACGTGAAGGTGTTACTAGAACACCCCTTCAGCCAAAATGGAGTCTTCCATATTATCGCTTCGAGTTGTCTCCCTTCCGTAAGTAACTTTCGTCAAACGACGATACGTCGAGAAAAAATAACTCTTTCTGTCGATATATATTATATTAAAACCGATCGCAATTTAAACAGAGGAATGTGTACGGAAAGGAGTCATGCCCACTGACCCAAAGGAAATTAAATATTTAAAGAGTTAGGAATGGGTTCCACCTAGAGTTCACGTATGAAAATATGTGATAAGGTACGAAGTGAATTACATTCTCTCACTCTCAGTGACTGCTGTCGAAAGTCAACTTGGAATTGATAGTACAAAAATAAAACACAATAAGTACATTGTTCATACACTTGTATCGAGGATTGGCTATTTTTAAAGTTGAATAACTATTCAGATTACGTTAATTACATTTTAGGCCACACCAATTTAATTTCTTGTTCTACGGATTTTTGGACTCCAAAATTTGGGGCGAGCGAGCGATTTGAAAATTTTGATAAAAAAATATTTAATTTGCAAATTTTTGAGGCGAAGCCTGAAAAGTAAAGGCGAGCGATTATAATTTTTTTTTGTAAACATAAAATAGTAGGTTTTGACAATATTAAAACTTGATTTATCACTTGTACTTTGACATTTCTTTAATTTCTGAAGTATTTTTTCCCTGTTCACCATTGTTCACCAAGAAATAATTAAACTGGTCTATGTATATGTGACTGACAATGAGACAGTTTTCCATCCAAGTCATAATCAGTTTGGGGGCAACCCCTTAATGTTATAAATATCCCTTTTACGTGTTTTATGAAGGATCAATATAAGTTATAATATACTTGTTTGTACCAAAGGGCTCATATTTTCTCAAAGAACTATATATCTATCTGGTATTAAATGGTCAAAACATGTCCAAGAATTTTGTAATATTCCTGAAATATATATATATGAAACTATAAACAAGAGGTCAACTATAGTTGGTGTATGGAATTATTGTAAGGTGTCGCCGTGTCAACTGACCTTGATTTCAATTTCATGGTTTAGTGGACAATGTGTAGTTTTTGTGGTTTGGTTTATTTCTCAGATATTATAAGTAAAAGGTCAATAATATTTAGTGAATAGACCAATTGAAAGGTGTACATATGTCGTATGACAGGTTTCGTATGAACTTGGTCTCAATTTCATGGTTCATTTGTCAATGGTATTAAAGTGGTAAGTATTTATAATTTGTCATTTCTAATATCACATACTATAAGCAATAGTTAAATTATATTTGGTGTATGGAACGATTGTAAGGTGTAACTATCTGTCTAGTAGGGTTCATATGACGTCCTCATGTTCTTGGTTCATTTTTTGTCGAGCCGCCAACTTTTGTTGGCTTGCAGAAAGCTCGACATAGGGAAAGTGATCCGGCGGCGGCGGCGGTGTTAGCTCACTTCTTTAAAAAAGCTTTATATTTTAGAAGGTGGAAGACCTGGATGCTTCATACTTTGTATATAGATGCTTCATGTTACGAAGTTTCCGTCAGTTACATGTCCAATGTCATTGACCTCATTTTCATGGTTCAGTGACCACTTGAAAAAAAAGTTCAAATTTTTTGTAATGTTGAATTCTCTCTTATTATAAGGAATAGGATAACTATATTTGATATGTGCGTACCTTGCAAGGTCCTCATGTCTGTCGGACAGTTTTCACTTGACCTCGACCTCATTTCATGGATCAGTGAACAAGGTTAAGTTTTGGTGGTCAAGTCTATATCTCAGATACTATAAGCAATAGGGCTAGTATATTCGGTGTATGGAAGGACTGTAAGGTGTACATGTCCAACTGGCAGGTGTCATCTGACCTTGACCTCATTTTCATGGTTCAGTGGTTATTTTTTTTTTTTTGTGTTTTGGTCTATTTTTCTCATACTATATGCAATAGGTCTACAATATTTGTTGTATGGAATGATTGTAAGGTGTACATGTCTAGCGGGCAGATGTCATGTGACCTTGACCTCATTTTCATGGTTCAGTGGTCAAAGTTAAGTTTTTGAGTTTTGGTCTTTTTATCTAATACTATATGCCATAGGTCATCTATATTAGGTGTATTGAAATATTTTATGATCTTTGTGTCAGTCCCGCAGGTTTTATTTGACCGTGACCACATTTTCACGGTTCATTGCACAGTGTTAAGTTTTTGTGTTTTGGTCTATTTTTCTTAAACTATAAGTAATGGGTCAACTATATATGTTGTATAGAAGCATTGTTAGCTGTACATGTCTGCCTGGCATGGTTCATCTGACCTTGACCTCATTTTCAAGGTTCATTGGTCTTTGTTTAGTTATCTTGGTTAATGTTAAGTTTATGTGACAGTTGTAATAAAGCTTAGCTTTATACTTAGGACTATCAACATAATATCAATGATTAGTATAGAAGGTGAGACATTTCAGCGTGTGCACTCTTGTTTAATGTTAGGTTTTGTTGTTTGGTCTGATTGGCATGCACTATTAAAGGGATAGGACCACTATATTTGGTGTATGAAATGATTGTGTGGTGAACATGTCTGTCTAGTATGGTTTATCTGACCGTTATCTCAGTCATTTTTAATAGAACATTGATAATGTTAAGTTCAGTGATACTTGTACGGTGACATCTTCATATTACAGACGTTCAACATGTATTCAATGATCATAAGTAATAAAAGCAGACGAGACATGTCAGCGTGTGCTCTCTTGCTGTATTTTGTCAGTTCTAAAGAGTCGGGACTTTTTCAACTAATGTTTCTAGTTTGATTTACACTTTCTTGTCCTACGTTATGATAGGGTCATAGGCGGATCCAGGGGGGCCTGGGGGGCTGGCCCCCCCCCCTTTCGTGGGAAAATTTGGTTGATTATATAGGGAATCATTGAAGCATGACTGGAGCGGGCCCCCTCTTAGGTCAGTCAGCGGGCCCCCCTTAGGAAAAGTTCTGGATCCGCCACTGAGGGTTGAGAGCTTATAAATAGGATTATACATCAAAGACCCCCTCATCAAATCTGTTGTCGTTTTCACGTTCGAACTATTTTACAATCTATCATTTTGGAATCTTTTGCAGCTAACTACATGGTGTTTTCTTTGAGTAGAGTCTTATAACTATACAATGTAGTTGATTACAACTACGTACGTACGTCTTGTTAAAGTCGATAGTTTTCTCAACGGTAATTTTGATACAACATATTTCTATGAACAGTTTACTTGTGTTTTTTAATATAATTTTTTTTGTCAATTCTCGTCCCGAATTTTGATTATTATTCCTCATTAATTACCGTCGTTAAAAATGATGTTTTTATTGGGTCAGAGTTATGCATATTAGTCATATTTTTGGTTTTTCTTGATCGATGATAGGCATTGTTTGAGCCGAAATATATATGTATTTATCAAAGTTGTACAAAATCGAACATGTCAAATGTTATTTGTTTATAGTTAACATGTGTTTGGTTAATTATAGTAAGGTCGGTTCGATTGGGATATTGAGTTCATGTACGAGTGAACTCAAGTGGTTTTAAGTCATTCAAGCCATTACAGTCAAAGTGTACAGTAGCATTTTGCAAAAATAAATAATAATATTAATTATTTATTTTCAGATTTGTGGACCACAAGTATGGGGAAACCAGTACAAGCTGCTTAATAGCTATATATATATATATATATATATATATATATATATATATATATATATATATATATATATAGCTATATATAAGTCTGAAAATTACACCAAACAGTGTTAGAGTTAGATTTTCTACTGACAAATTTTTGTCCGTCCCTCAGCGGGATTCGAACTCACACCTTTGATACACTACAGCACCAATCGCTTAGCCTCATGTCCAGCGCTCTAGACCACTCGACCACATCCGCTATATAAAAATATAACTTCAATAGTCGTAGTGTTACCTTGTCACGGAAGGTGAATCTAGAGATAGACATGAGACACGTGTTTTTTAAGCGTGTGTAGATGTATCAGCGAGCATGCTTTTTTCATATAAACCTTGAAAACTGATTAATGAATATTATCACTATATATATATAATGAACTTTCAGCAATATTACTCATATTTATAATATTTTATATTTTATATTTTATATTTATACATTTTCAGCAAAATATTATAAAATCAAGTGAGAAAAAAAAAAGTAAATAAATAAATGGGGTTTGCCACATCTCTGGAGTAGCAACTCAAATACTTTTTTATTTAACAAATAATACCTGCATGACTATTTCAATAGTTTATTTTACAATGTTATGTAAAATACTGTATGTTGTATCAATTATATATGTTATGTGTATATGCCCCCCTGGGGACCTAATTTGGAAAATAAAATTTATCTTATCTAATAATAAAATGTGCACTTGTCTCTCAGTCTGTAAGTGGCGTCTCCCATGTAAGAGTTTGTGGTTAGTTTGATAAATATTTTATGTTCGTTTGAGTTTACGAATTAGAACTTAACTACGATTTTAATACATATTTTTCGTATATTATAAAGAGAGTATTTGTTTACTAAGGATTTATATGTACCCTTGTGTTGATTCAATGCTAAGCATATGGAAATTTTATAGAAAATCCACAGCCTTTATCCTTGTACTCTCATATTTGGTAATTTGTTGGATGATAGATATAGGATTATTGCATGCAGTGCTAGAATTGATTTCCCTAAAACAAATTTATTAATGTAGTTATTGGTTAAAACAAATGAAAACATGGACCAAATCAAGTACACCTTTTAGGGTGCGCTCGACTTTAGTGACTCAGCACGATGTATTTTGGAATTTACAGGTTGGTTAGAACTTTTTGTAAAAAATAAACACTAGCACATCATAGAAAAGCAAGTGAGTAATCTATGTTTCAAATCTTAGAACAAAAATTTCTGTATTAAAGGCTGTGGATTTTCTGTAAAAATCTTGGTTTATTTGCCACAAAGTACTCTTTTTCTATTAAATGTAATGAAGCAGTAAATAATAATGCTTTGCATCAAGTTTCCCCTTGGTATATGTTCAAAATGGCCTATCTCTATTATTCATTATATCTGTAGTTTTGATTCAATTGAAGTTTGAAAAGTTCGCACAAAAACGGCTACAGAAGGGGTCATAAACCTTAAGCTTTCTCCACAACCATGACTTGAACATTTACCTTTTCCTATATACTAGTAACATGAATTTACTCTGCTGTTATTGCCTATCGCAATATCCTAAAGCACCGTCCCTTGGTGTCTCCTGTAGATGAACAAATTTTTCATCTTTATTGACAGTAATTTAAGTTTGTTCAATATTGTAATAATTTATTTTTTATTTTTGCACTGCTGGACATAGAAATAATGATGGTATCAGAAACATAATATAGAAGCTGAGACTACTAGTCTCAGATAGAAGAGAGAAAAAAAAATACTCAAATGTACTTTTATTGTATTTTAGCAGAGACATATATACACATGTGTATATATGTCTCTGATTTTAGTTATTATGCTTTTTTCATTTGTCTTTTATAATATCTGTCAAGTCAAGTTCTATACTGTGCAATGTCTTTACTATCATAATTGTTAATTGGCAATGCTCCCTGTGGGACCATAATTGGAATAATAAAATATTTGATTTTATTTGATATGGCGGTCCTCTAAGACACCTTCGCAATGCAAGGTAGATTGTATCGCAATCTTCATTAACGGAAGTGAAAAGCCGAAAAGGGAGGTTATTCTACATGTAAACAACAACACGTTGACAGACAGAATGTTCGTTTAAATATATCACTGCTTACCTACTTTTTCACAGAGAAAACAACTAACCTGCCATGGCAGCTCCTTTAATAACACAGGTTTGATATTTCTTAACATCATTATATCGTCATAAATTATTTTTGTACCATATGTTTGAAAGTTTTAGTTTTCACAGATTACGTAAAATAACAAATTATTAACTTGTATACCTAGTCCAAATTAGGTAAAACAACAAATTATAAACTTATAACTAGTCCAAATAATTATGATGTCAAAGCAAAATATTAGAATAGCCTTACATGATGTCATAATTATTTGGACTTACTTATACCATAAAGGGTGAGGATTCAGAACAAATTTTGAGTCTTAAAAATGTAACAGAGTTGAGGGGGGATAGGACCTTTATCGGGACTCCGGGATCGGATGTTTTTAAGCTCGGGATTTCGGGATTGACCCTTTCGGGATCCGGGAATCGTTTTTTTCGGATTTCGGGACATCGGGATTTACTTTATTTAAATTCGGGACCTCGGGAATTCGTTTTTTTAAGTCTGGGATTTCGGGATCAGGACCCCTCCTATCCCCCCTCAGAGTTGGCTTTAAATTTAAAGATTCTATTATGGTAAGGGATCCTTTTTTATATAAATGTCCTTGTGTATAACTAGTCCTATGATATAAGATTTTGAAGGTTCATATCATTTGCATTCACCGTTTTTATCGGATATTTTTATGCCCCACCTACGATAGTAGAGGGGCATTATGGTTTCTGGTCTGTAGGTCTGTTCGTCTATCTGTTTGTTCATCCCACTTCAGGTTAAAGTAGTTATTGATGAAGTTGAAGTCCAATCAACTTGAAACTTAGTTCACATGTTCCCTATGATATGATCTTTCTACTTTTAATGCCAAATTAGATTTTTACCCCAATTTCACAATCCACTGAACATAGAAAATGATAGTGCGAGTGGGGCATCCCTGTACTTAGGACACATTCTTGTTTTTACTATATTGATAATTATGTTGAACGCCAAGGTCCACATTAAGTAAAAAGAAAAAATAACTAGATTAAAAATATTGAATGCATATGCATATGAACCTTTGGAGTCTTATATTATAGGATTTCCCGCATAACAAGAAAAACAGATAGACCCATTGTTTAACTGTTAAGTAAACAGTATATAAAGTTGATAATCCACATCTCCTTATTTTTATAAAGTTAAGCAGAAAGGACTTGTTTTTATAGTGGGTCAAATGAGGTGTTTACTCTCAATGGCAGTCACTATCTTACATTGTATATACCATAAGGTAGTTTACTGTTGATGGCGATCACTATCCTATATATAAAAAGTCTTACCAACTAAATAATCCCCTGTGATTAACCCAGGGCTATCTCCTTTTTTTTTTTTTTTTCTTTTTAGATATTAATGTTTTGCAAACAAAAACATGTGCTTTCCTTACGTAGCCTTTCCCATCATATTTAACACCTATCTATCAGCATATCTTAAGCATTTCATTGAGGTTTTCTATCTTGATCCAAACTGAGGAAAAAGCCATTCCCACAGTAGCTCTGTATTTATTTTTGTTTATTTTTTAGTTTTTCCCACCAATGAAAAATGATTTGATTTTACGGGCAGCAAAAGGAGAGAAAACAGAACGTGTTCCAGTATGGTTAATGAGACAAGCAGGCCGTTATCTTCCAGGTATTCAATCCCTTCATACTACATTTGTACTAAAGGTATATAGAATTAAATTGCAATTTTCCAGATTTAATTGTTTTTTAACACCATTCAATTCAAGCCTTCATGCGGTGATCCAAAGCATTGCACTGAAGTCCCAGCATGTGATCAATCTGGAATATATGTCTCATCCACTGGAATGGAATTGCCATTTGTTACAGAATCTTATTATGTGTATTCAGGGTTTTATAAACCTTGCTGGATATACATATTTGTTTTTTGATTCCTCTGTCTGTCTATCCACTTTTAAGAAAAGCATTTACCTCTATTTTAGCTCACTTGTTCCAAATGGCCCATGTCACGCCATGTAAGTCTTTCTCATCCCTTGGTCTTCACCATCATTCATGAAGTGTTTTATAAATATTATCATCTTTGACTCCAATGGACATTTGTAACCATACTAGGTCACTATCACTCATAAATTATTTGGAATCAAATTGTAATTTAATTTTTATCCCTGTCTTTCAACTTACTTGCATTTTGTGATGTCTTAAAACACAAGCAGTTATTCAATTGTCTGTGTCTTCTGACATTTAAATTTGGAAATATAAGTAAACTTAATATCAGTACATTTTCAGAAATTCAAATTTGCATGACTGTGTACTACACATGCAAAGTAACAGAGTTTGGAACATATGATATCTTCTCAATAATCTAGAACTGTTTAATCTTACATGTAGCTGTACTGATGTCAGTATGGTAAAAAGTATTTCTTTCTTTTTCAGAATACAACCAATTTAAGAAAGATAATTCTGTTTCATTTTTTGAGATGGTTAGGACACCTAGTATGGCCTGTGAAATCACTTTACAGGTAATTGAGAAATAAAAGACTTTAGGATATGATCACAAAAATATTGCAGTTATGATTAGAAATAAGATTTTGTAAAGGGATGTCATGAAATCTTTTTGTAGATATATTTAATTGGATTCACTTTTGCAAGTGAATAAAAAAATGTTGGTTTTTTGTCTATTAACATATTCAGTTTAGGATCCATCTTGAATTTCTCCATTTTTGATTACAGACAAAAGATATGGGAAAACTCTACATGACTGAAAAACTATGGTTACTCCTTGAGAGAAAATGTAATGTTAACCTTGAACAGTACCTTTGATGGAGTTCTCATTCTTAATAACAGATAAATTTCATGAAAATTTTATTCTGGAATTGGACATTTTAGATGTAACTTGTTCAATCCTAACAAAAACAGAGGCAAATTTATCGGGGGCCAGGCCCTGTCCCTCTATTGTGGAAAAAAATTGGTTGAATATAAAGGAAATCACTAAAAGCATGACTAGAGCAGGCCCTATCTTAGGCATTCATTATTCATAATTTGTTTTATTTTAACTCCTATAATAGCTTTTTTCTTTGAGCTCTTAGACTATTGTTTTCTCTTCTCTATTTTTTTACCTTTTATTTTCTATTCTATCCAGACTCTCATATTAATATTAATTTTATTGCAGCCATTGAAAAGATTTGACCTTGATGCAGCCATCATTTTCTCAGACATTCTGGTGATTCCTCAAGCCTTAGGAGTTGGCATAGAAATTGAAGACGGGAAGGTAAGAACATTAATTGGGTCTTTTTGTTCATTTTCATTTAGAATAACAATTCAATTCAATATTTTATTTATGTCTCACCTTATGTATAAAATTACACAATTCATTTATAAAAGAAAGATTTTGTATACATAAGCCAATCTGTACAGATTTATGAGAGATGATAATCAACTAAAACAATATTTATGTACATAAAAAATACTAAACCTGAATGATAAAATTATATAACAAAAGTATTTAATTATTATTTACAATATAAAACTTTTCAGAATAAAATTACAGGTTTTGGCACATAATCTTATAATATATTGATTGGACAATAAAAAAACATTTTCTGACAATCTGTAAAACTATTAAAATGTTCATCAATTATAAGAGACTCAGTAAAAAGAACTTGTCGAAGATCATTATAAACAGGACAATGTAAAATAACATGATATTCATTTTCAATAGTATTAAATCAATAAAAACAACATGTATAGAGATCAGATCAGGTATTGTAAATATATCAATGCAAGAGTGTTTCAAGAAAAATCGAAAAAAAAAAAGAAAAACACATTGAAAGAGTAAAAAAAGTACTTTATAATTAGAAATTCAATGATTTATAATGACTGACATGTAGTAATTGTGTGCAGAAATCTATTTTATTTATATATTTTTCTTTTACTTTTTGTAATAAAAGTATTTTGAATAGATTAAATAATACGGTTTTGGATATTTAACATAGAATACTAAAAACTCTCACTGTCAATACATTAATTAAAAGTTTTTTCTTTTTTTCTTTCAGGGTATGATATTTGATTTTCTACTTAACACCCCAGAAGATCTGAACAAACTTAACACAGTAGTAGATGTAACACAAGAGTTACATTATGTGATGGATGCTATCACTCTTACAAGACAGACACTTGAAGGGAAAGTCCCTTTAATTGGTTTTGCTGGTGCTCCTGTAAGTACTTAACTTAATAAGATAGAATAATATTTAGGTTGGTTTTGGGGAATGGAAAAGGGGGCAATTAATCAGTATTGTTATTTTCATGCTTTACTGAGGCCACAAAATGAATTTCTAATGAAAGCATGTTTTATTTATTTTTTAGGTGCAAGCCTTGATACAAAATTGAATATAAAGAACACTCTAGACAAAGGTTTTTTTTTAACAAGGTTCATAAATTAACATCCATAAGTGAAAGGACAACTAAGAAATATATATTATTTTGAAGTAATGATAGTATTATCTATAGTTCTTTGGATAAAAGTTTTTCCTGAAAGAAGCAAATATGTGGGAAAGAAAGAACTTGGTTTCTTTTCCCTTGCAGCTTTGCTTAATTGTTATCTCCTATTATTAAATTATAATTAAGTCATAATTTATATTATTTTGCAATAGATGAAAGTAAATCTTCTACTGACTTGTTATGAGCAAACTTAAAACTAAACAGTTAACAACTCAAAAGTATCAAAGTCTGTAGTTCAAAGAAACAAGAGTCTTTAAACAGCATACTGCCAATATAACATACATAATTAACAAGTTTAATTTTAGTTTTTAACTATGTAAAATCGTCATTCTAATCTGTTGCTGGTGACATGAAACACTGGTATGAGCATTGTACTTAGAGATGAGAAAGACAAATAAGAATAGAATTATTTCTTATGTGTATAATGTCTTCATGATAAAATAATCAAGTCTTTAATATTATTTGCTAGTGGACTATAATGAAGTTCATGATAGAAGGTGGTTCATCATCTCCATTACCCAAAGCTAGGAGATGGCTGGTTCAGTATCCTGATGCTAGTCGACAACTCTTACAACTCTTAACATCTAAAACTGTGGATTATCTGGTAGCTCAAGTCAAAGCTGGTGCTCAAGTAAGTATTTGTATTGTACTTGTATTTTAAAAGTACATTTTTGTATCTATGATATTTGTTTATGGTGCATACTGTATGAAAAGTTTATGATTTAAAAAAAAAGAGAAATGAAGAATATTTATATTGAGTGGAAATACCGGTAATATAAAACATTAAACTTGCAATACAAACTATTAAGGATTTATTACAAAGACAGCTATCCCATTTAAAAACCAATAGAGCCATTCTTAGAGAAGGGGGGAAATTGTAGCTTGTATGTAGTTATTAACAAAATTGTGACTTTTTAATATTTTTTTTATTAGTTATTACAAGTGTTTGATAGCTGTGCCGGAGAGTTAGGACCATATCAGTTTAATAAATTTGCCCTTCCATATCTCAGAGAAATTGCTTATTGTGTTAGGGAAAAGTTAAATGATCAGCACATTGAACTGGTTCCAATGGTAAGTAAATAAGAATTATCTCCCATGTGACAGTAATATTTATCTAGTTCATTTTATAAAAGGAGTTTTCTCCCATTGGTATGGATAAGAAATAATGTATAAAAGGCTCAACCACATATAATTATTCCTGTGGCTATCTCTGTATCTCATGTTTAAATTAATTCTGTAACATGTTGAAGTTGTGAACCTGTTGTTATGGAATTGTTTGAAATTTGTATTCACATATACAGAACTTGGGATCTTGGTTATTTTCAAGCAAAATTTATGACCTTTATGTAATTGTAACTACAATGTACATTGTAAACATTCCACATTGATAAGTAAGAAATACATGTATTATAAAACAACCCATCAAGACTTAAATCATATTATTCATTTTCAATATGTTTCATTATAGACTGTGTTTGCAAAGGATGCACATTTTGCTCTTGAAGACTTGTCTAAATGTGGTTATGATGTAGTGAGTATAGACTGGACCATCAAGCCTGCACATGCAAGGTATGTTTTTAATTTTGACTAAAAAGAATATATTTCACAAAACTTCAGAACAAAAGAGGATTTTATGGATCACATTACAAGTAATAAAGTTTTCTCATAACATAAATGTATGTTACATTGTTATAGGAAATTTCTTCAAAGTAAAATTTCTGTAAAAATATGAAAAAGCAAAAACAAGGTAAAAAAAAGCAAATGTGCTATCCTAATTATTGATGGGTGTTATGTGGTTAGGTATTATAATTCATTAGTTAGATTCAGTTTCAGTTTCACAGCTCATACTAAATTCAAAACAGCTGAAGAATTATTTTAGAAATGATATATAAATGCTTAAACTTGAGAAAAATGTAAAATGATACAACATATTTGATTATGTGTATAAGTTAAGTATAGCCTGTCTCATTACAGATTAGTTTTACCCACTTTTATACTTGTACTGATTGAAAGTAATTAATATGATATCTTTGTATGTATGCTTTTGCTAGGCGAATGATTGGTTCAAGAATAACAGTTCAAGGGAACTTGGACCCAAGTATGATGTATGCTTCTCCGGTAAATACAAATTGAATTTTATCATTTCTGTCTATATTATATTTATACAATGATGAGCTTAAAACTGATTTTTTGGATCTGCAAATTCTAACTTCTTCCCAACTATTTTGAGCTAGGAAGTTTAAGCATCTGTGAGTTGTGGCTTAACATTTACAGGCAATACTTTTTATGCTTTGGCAACACGTTAGGAATCACTTCTACCTTCTTGCATTGTCATCATTGTCTTTGCAACATTTGATTTCTTAATCTGAAAATCCCTAAATACTTTAGCAAGGTACTAATGTAAATAAATTGAACTAAAAAAGATTGAACTTAAGTAATGTTTAGTTATTGTAATGATATTTGTGAATTTTATCTCCAGTAGAATATTGTATGACACATCTTTTCAAGGGATGATATCTACTTTTATTATATGACAATAATTAAAAAATCATATTAAGAAACTGATAACGTCATTAATTTAATTGATTTTATACACAGTGCAATAATGAGGAATATCACATACTAACTTATGTTTAAGTTTTATAGAGAATATAACAGTTCTATACACTCTGATAAATTTTTAGATTTTTACCAGTAACTTTTTTTCATTTACAGGATGATTTGAAGCATGAAGTGAAAACTATGGTAGAAAAGTTTGGTACACAGCGTTATATTGCTAACTTAGGACATGGAGTACATAAAGATATCAACTTTGAAAATGTTAAAACTTTTGTTGACGCTGTTCACATGTATTCAGAGGAAATTAATGCTACTTTATAAAAAAATTCTGATAGTCATTTATTTGTTGTTATCATATACTTAGACTAAATAACATATGATTTTTACTGTATGATAATAGAATTACATTAACGTAAATTCCATATTTTTCTAATTGGTGCTTAGTGGGCTGATATGAAAAATTTATCAGTGAACCTTTCACTCTTTGAACTTCTATTTGGGAACCACGTAAAAGGATCAATATATGAATCTGTTATTTTTCTCCATTGTTGAAGCATATGATAAAAATATCATAACATGTCATTTTTCATATCCCATGTATTATCAGTCCTCGAGCCATGCGGCTCTTGGGCTGATATTGAACCTAGGGCTGATAATACATGCGATATGAAAAATGCCATGTAATAATCTGATATTATTGGCTGCTTACTGTATACTTATCATTAAACCCAATGTCCATCAGTAACAACCCAGTGAAATTTCAACCATTTGAAAAATTGTAGACACACAGTGAAATGTCTTTTTCATATAAGACTCAAATACAATCTCAACACTTCTTAAAATTCTTCCTCATATTCTTAAATTATTTTAGATTATTGCTAGGTAATATGTTAAAACTTGTCAAATTAACATTTCAGGGCCAGTTCTCTGTGGGGAATAGTCTTTCTTTGGAATACACTAGGAAAAAATCTTAAAACTTGACCATGTTGTGAATCAAAATATAACTGTTTAAATATTTTTAATAATTTTCATGTACTACAGGAATAAAGTCATCTAATAATATAGGGTTATTGCATAAATATTGGTGAATATTATCCTGTGTAGAATTTTATATTGCACGAGCTTGCGAGTGCTATATATGTTTTGCGAGGGACAATATTCATGCAATAACCCTTTTATTGTATAGCAATATAATAT